>VZTO01002291.1:850-88461 GCA_013400615.1 Syrrhaptes paradoxus
GCCATTACTGCATTCCTTTCTAGTTACCGTTCAAGGACAGCTCACGATGCCTATGAGGCTCTCACAGGCCTCAGAGCCTACCCCATAGCCTGGATTGCTCACAGCAATCAGATCATGTCCCGTTTCTTGTAACCATCCTTCTACAGATATTAGAAAAGATTTCTTCACTGAAAGAGTGATCAGGCATTGGAACAGGCTGCCTAGGGAAGTGGTGGAGTCACCATCCCTGGAGGTGTTCAAGAAACGTGTAGATGTGGTGCTTAGGGACATGGTTTAGTGAGTTAAGTGGTGTGGGTTGATGGTTGGACTTGATGATCCTCGAGGTCTTTTCCAACCTTAATGATTCTATGAAAAGAAGAGTGACCAGCAGGTCAAGGGAGGTGATTCTCCCCCTCTACTCTGCTCTCGTGAGACCCCACCTGCAGTAGTGCACCCAGCCCTGGAGTCCTCAGCACAGGAAAGACATGAACATGTGGGAGCAAGTTCAGAGGAAGACCATGAAGATGGTCAGAGGGCTGCAGCACCTCCCCTATGAGGACAGGCTGAGAGAGTTGGGGTTGTTCAGCCTGAAGAAGGCTCCAGGAAGACCTTAGAGCAGCCTTCCAGCACCTGAAGGGGCCCTGCAGGAGAGATGGGGAGGCACTCTTTATCAGGGAGTGTAGTGATGAGATGAAATGGTTTTAAGCCAAAAGAGGGTAGATTTAGATTAGATTATTAGGAAGAAATTTTTTACTGTGAGGGTGGTGAGGCACTGGAACAGGTTGCCCAGAGAAGATGTGGACGCCCCATCCCTGGAGGTGTTCAAGGCCAGGCTGGATGGGGCTTTGAGCAACCTGGGCTAGTGGGAGGGGTGTTGGAACTCGATGATCTTTAGGGTCCCTTCCAAAACCATTCTATAATTCTCTGATTGCCTTTTTTTGGAAACATCAATTATCTTGTCATTTCCCACTGTTGGTGAATTTGTTCAGAGAACTGGACATGTGCAGTCTTTCTTTATATAACTGCTTTGTCACCTGTGCATGCTGCCATTCTCACTGCACCAGATGCTCACTCAGGGGCCCAACTGCTATTTAGGGTCTTGCACAGGATTTTAGCACCAAAACAGTGAGGGACAACCAGCCATACCTAATAATCATTTCAACTTATTCAGCTGGTCCCAAGGGAAAGGCTTCCTGGTCTGCAAATTACAGTAGCACAGGTAGAGGGACAAGGGCCCAATCATCTCACACAACACCTTATCTCTCTTTTCTGTGTCCCTGAGGGGACAGGGTGAGTATATGTACAAGTGAGGGACAACTTCTTAGTAAGCCACAATCACATTCTTCCCATTTCAACTTGTCCTGGGCACACACTGGAGGAAACTCGAGTGTACACATCACCAGCCTTGCACCAAGCTACGCTCACCTGAATATTGCTGCAGCAGCCAGACCTTGAGCTCGATGAAACTATGAGCAAAGTGGCAGCTGTCCTCGCGCAGGCAGCCATAACGCACCTCATGTCGGCACACGTCAAACTGGAAATGCTCCTGGAACTGGCGGATCTTGGAGTATTTCAGGGAGGTGGAACGCACAATGTGGACCAGACACCTGCAGACAGGCCAGAGAAATATGACGCACCAGAGGATCAAATCTTCACCCCCTCGTCCTTACATGTAACTTTCAGACGTTTGACTGTGCAGGCAAAGGACGCAGAAAATCAACCCTGGGAGAGGCAGACTCCCAGTGGGAAAAGCAAACCCCTGCCCTCCCACCCTATCAACCCTAGGCAGGTATTTTCAATCTCCGCAGCCCGTGGGTGATGATCTACTTAAGTTCAGAGATCAGACACATTTCAAAATATGCAGCAATGATACCAATTCCTCTCGCTCAGCAAGTCCTTAAGTCTCAGGTTGCCAGGAACCAGAGGGATTGTATTACTGTGTACTTGACATGTTTCTTATACGTTTTTTCCTAAACATTCATTACCAGCCAGAGGCAGGACCCTGTGCTAGAGGATCTTTGGTTTGACCTTTATGTAAAGGCCAAACTGAAAGGCAAATTAAGTCAATGTAAAACTTAGGCTGACTCCAAAGGGCTTTGCTCATGCCTGAAATCCCTCAGTACCAGGAGCAAACACACTGGGTGAAGCACACAGTGCTATTTATCATGCTTTGAGCTGCCCTATGACTGGAACCCACAGGGAGGAAAGAAAGAGAGAGATCAGGGCCCTGGAGTTAAACCGTCTGGACTTGTGAGAGATTGCTCCCATCAGCAAAAAACGTTCACTCACTTGTTGTCATGGAAACTGTGTTTGGCAGAAAGGTTGGAGCAGACAGATGGTGTGTCCTTGGTCCCTTTGCTGATAATCCGGGGTTTGCTGTCAAAGCAAATCTGAGAAGAGAGAATTAGAATGCTGGGAAAATCTTAGAGAGAAGTGAACCAGAGCCACTTCACTTGGAAGAGGAAAAAGAACCAGAGCCAGTCTATTCTAATGTTCAAAGTCAGAAGAGGCCTGGTAAAAACTTTGTGGTAGGGCTTTAAAATAAAGCAAGCTAATTTTTGGAAAAGTTTACGGACAACATTTTTTGGCTAATTCTCCACAGTGTTTTCCGCTGTGGTGGAAAAATTTTGGTCAAAGCCACATATTCTTTCCCAGTCAGCCAACAGAGAAAGAACAAGGGGAAATGATGGGGACGAATAAAAGAACAGTCAGTTCACAGCAAAGAACATGTCCCTTGACATGTCTCTCTGCCGGAGAGCATCAAGATGGCATGAGACAAGCCTTAACTGACTGACTTAGTGACTCACCACACACACCAAGTGCGAATGTGTTGCATTACAGGGTTCTGATTTCTAAAGTAGCTGGGGCTAAATTACAATTCAAAGCAACATCTCAAGACAGAGGAAGAAACAGGTGGTCCCATGAGGCTTTGTGCACCTGGTTCAGCTGCAAGGCTAAGGAGGAAAACTACCTCCCCTTTCTCCTCTACAGCTGCATCCACTGCTCACTGCCCTTCAGGGAGCACGGCACTGCCTGGGACATATCAATGGTCCAGATACATACTGAGGAGACAATGAAGGGTGCCTGCTCCCTCCCACCTGCTCTGTACCTCACAGAGGAAGGTGAAGATGCCCTGATGTTCCTTGAGGAGCTTGGCAATGGTGAGGCTGCTCTGCTTGATCCCACCTAGTGGGTCAAAGAGGAGGTCACGGTTGAGGGTCCCCTTCCTCTCCTCCGTCCACACGTCGATCTCTTCCTGGTGGTACGCGAAGGTGCAGTTATCCCCGTACTTACAGTCCTGCTTGTTAAGCATATCTACAAAGCAACAAACAGCACACACCACCACACAGGGAGGGAGGCCCAGTCAGAAACTAAACTCTCATTCGTCTCCTCCCACTGCCCACACCTCACTAGGAGCTGAAAGCAAAAAACACAGAGTTAAATTAAAAAGAAAATACATCTCCCCCCAAGTTTGTCTATATCAAGTCATTCACAAAAGTTAATGCAAACTACTGAAAGGTGGAATCTCAAGTAATGACATCTGTTGTGGAAACTGTCTCAAATTGGAGAACTTTTGGAGAACCTGCTTTACTTCAGTGCCTAGCCACAGACAATGATTTAGCCAACCCCTTTTAAAGTCAATCAAGATACTAAGTTCTTATAGTGGCCCAGCACTAAGGAGCCCTGTTATCTTGGCTCTTGCAACCTCCCCACCTCATTAGGTACCTTGTAATGACACTGCTTCAGGGACCAGTCCAGACACATTGCCGGCACATATGGAGGGACGGACTGGAGCAAAGGAGCAGGCAGAGAGAGCTTTGCCCTAGGCAGAACCACAGCCCTGCCATGGGGCTGCTGGGTGGAGTGGGACTAATGCAGGCACACATACAGGATGCAGGTTCTCAACAAAGCCCATGTCAACAAGGCAGCTCTGAGCGCTTGGCTGTGCACAGCAGCTCACTAGGCCTTTGCAGCTCTCATGTTCCACCACTTTGAAAGCTGGCTGCTCTCCACACCATGGGAGCTCACTGCCTTTCACTGTACTGGGCCTCCTGGTCCATGAGCTACTGATGGGACAGCAAGATCCCAAAGACAGCAAGCGATACCAACTGGAAGACCCCTCCTAACCTTCCCTGGTACACTCCGTACAGCCCCTTTGCAGCCACTAACAGCCCTATCCCCTCCAAATCACCTTTGCACAGGTAATAGGATCCTACAAAGTTGGTTTTGGTTGGGCGAGGACGGATTCTTTTCCAGGTCTTGTCTTCTGAATTCTTCAGCCTGCCCAGCAGGATGTCCCGCTTGCACTTGTGCTCCAAGCCTTCCCGATAGGTGTAATCACCAGCCTTGGGCCCTGCAGCAAAGAAGAATCCCATCAGCCTGGGCAAAGGCAAACTCCAGCCTGGGCCAATGATCTGGGTGGCAGAGCAAACATATCACCTGTTTTGGGGTAGCAGATATGACAGGCTTGTTTGAAGACATGAGTAGATGCCAGGGGGTTCTTCACCAGCAGGGCTGTGTTGGGCATTACTGGTTCTGGCTGGGACAGCAGGTGCTCAGAGACCTTGGGCACAGCTGGGTGACTCACTCCACCAAGGCTGACCTGAGCAAAAACACACATCCCTCTCTTCAGCTTTGCAACCACATGGGTAAGAAACCTCTCTAACCCACTGCCCCTTTCCAGTCCCTCAAAAATCTTTCTCATTGTCTCTCTTGTCAAAATGACACTTCAGAAGAGCTGCATAAACCTTTTTCAAAGATAACAAACAGTGTGATAAGTTCAATTCAAAGGTGGGCCTCTTTCTCTCTTGGTAAGGGACCTTAGTTTTCTATCATGAGCCGCAGACTAAAATGCCCCCTCACTCCTTCCCATTCTTTCCATCACAACCAACTCTACAGTTGAAAGACTCTCAAACCAACCCTATCCCACCCTGGGAAAAAAACCAAACCACTCATCACTGAGTCTTCAGGGAGCAGATTAACCCGAGGACAGATACTTTGCTTCACATTGATATTAAAAGGGCTAGTAGATGACAGGAACTTAATAATAATTCTTGTTCCAAGCTTGCTAACCATAGAAAACCCTCCTCCATGACTGGAGACACGGGACAGGGGCAGAACAGTGTATCTGGAAAAGCCTCCTGACAGTGGCAGAGAGGAGCAAGGAATCTCACTAGTTTTAAGACAAAGCTGGCTTACTCTGCCCCATCCTTCACTGTTATATGTCTGACAGATACAGTGGGACACTGGCCTCCGTGATCCCCTATTGAGCTTACAACCTAGGTCACTCCATGTTTATTTTGGCAATACACAGAGTTGCAGATAAAAATGGAACAAACATCCTCCTATTGACTCTGGGGAAATCTTTACCTGTCTCGCCACAACATGGGGGCAACACTCACTGGGGCAGGTTAAGAAGAGGGGCCCAAATTACCTACATCACCCAAGTCACTACTACCTTGGCTCCAGAGCACCTTGCGACATCAGCACGGGGAAGCGGCTCACTCACCACGGGGGATGGTTTTTGGCTGCTAGGTGGGTGTCGCAGTTCCTGAGGGCTAGTTTCTTCTAAGCAAAAGAAGGGTGAAAAAAGTCCCACAAAACAAAAATAATAATTTCACTTTCAAAGGCAGTTCTGCTCACAACAGGACAAACAAATGCTTATTAAATTAATTTGCTTTATTCATTTTGTAACATTTTAATACTTCTTCCTCAAAACCCCTCTCAGACTTGGAAAAACTGCAGGAAAGACTTTCTTGTCCTCCAAACCCTACTGAACCCCACTCCATGCTCCTGAGCACCGGCATTCCCAAGGCGGCATCTCCAAGGCAGCCCAATGCCGAGACGAATCTGAGCGTTGAAGTGCTGACTGGTCAATCTCTGCTCTTCTCAAAATACTTTTGCTGCCAACATACTGCAATACTGGAGTCAGCCAAGAAGAAGCCTGCCTTCCCTCCTGGGACAGGAGGGGACTTACTCTTTGCCCACCATCCTCCACAGTGTTGCTCCTTGTGACATGAGAGTGCAGTGCCCCATGCAACAGGACACTCACTGCCCTGAATCCAGAGATGGGAGAGGCCCACCTTGGCTTCTACAATTCTTTCCAGTGCAACAAGGTCCTACAACATCTAAAACAATCACCAGGATTTTGCTAATTTGGTCCAAAACGACTAAAAGTCATTGGGGAGGGTGGAGGAATCATATTAGTCTAGCAAATTGTGCCAAGGGAGGTGTCCTGGACACCAAGCCAAGTTTAAATCTCATTGTTTATCGTTATACACCTTTGTGTTCCTTTCTCTTCTTAAGATTTCACACCATGCACATACTGGTTATCTGGGATTACACGCCTATAGCCTTTCTCATTACTCCTGAGCTAAAGGTATCCAGTTGCTCTGTTCAAGACAACTCCCTACCCTCTTCTACATTTATACTTCTGTTCTGCAGCACTAGCAGACAGAGCTATATGACAGATGTCCTCAGCACTGAAGGAAGTATTTTGGCATGCATTCACAAGTAAAGCAGCACAAAACCCCATCAGCCCCACACCTACCAATGGCAAAAGAATCCAAGGCATCCAGCGACCCTCTGCTTGTCCCAAAGGAGTCCAGAGCATCGAGTCGTGAGTCTGTGTAGGGGAGCAGATCCAGGGAATCCAGCGAATCTAAGGTGGAGCCGCCACTTCCTCCTGGTGGGGCCTCAAAGGCATCCAGGACAGAGGAGGAGGAGAGCTGTTTGGTGGGATCCATCACCAGGCCAAAGGAGGCAGGTGGCAGTGGGGTGGAGACAGGAATGCTGGCTGTCACAACGGGGGGCAGCAGCGGAGTTCCCCCCGGAAACACAGGGATCAGCTGGGGCATCTCTGTTGGCAGGTTGGTAGGAATGGTGCCCTGGACCAGAGACTTTGGGGAATTGTGAAGGGGGAGGATAAGCAGCAAATTAGGAACGAGAAGCAGAGAACGAGTGAACACAGAGAGCAACAGGCTCCCACTGAAGTTCATGCTGTATTATCTGAAGGAAAATGATATCCAGCAGCTCCATCTGCCTGCAGACTTCCCACAGACCTTCCAATCTATCTATGCTGCATGCAGTTTGGACTGAGGTCCCTGAGGAGGTGTTGAGCTACCTGAGCTCAGCAGTCTGCAAGGCAGAGCCCTGCGCTGGGCACTTAAACCAGCTCAGGTTGAGAAACAGTGCAGCTGAGTACACACAGCACCGAGGTCAGGATAAAGACGATTACTCATGGCACCTCTCATCAGAGCTTTTTGGCTCAAGAGGCATCCTCCATGATTATGATTATATTGCTTCCAGACCCAAGTCGGCTCACTTAACATCAGCAACACTGGCAACTAAAATCCAACATAAGTATGAATACAGATTGTCTCTACAGCTCCCAGACCTGTTCAAAGAGCTTAGGCTGAATGCAGCATGAACAAAACACAAGATTAGAGCATGCCCACTGTATAAAATACATCCATCACTCCTGCTTCAGCACACTCATTTCTACCCTCAAGCCAGCTTCAACTCCATGGACACCAGAGGCTAGGGGGAATGTGATGGTGGGGAAATGTCATCTTGGATAATTTTGAGGGGCAGCTCCATGAAGTTGCACACAGCAAATCAGGCTTGGACGACTTGGGCTCTTTTAAAGACTCACAAGCCAGTTGCAGAAATAAAGGAAGGAATGAACAAGTTCTGTAAGAGGAAGAGCTCGGAGGAAAGAGTGACAGAAAGAGAGAGAGAAGCAGCACACATATCCACATGCTCCAAGGACCTATTTGGAACAAGAAGCAGGGGACCCATGCAGCGCCCACTCTTACTAGAGGGTATGGTGACCCTTCGGCAAGGGAGTCCAGGAGAGAGTCCAGTTCTTCCCCAATGATGTCCCCATCTGTGAAGTCCTCCACACTCTCAGGCACTGTCAGGGACACGCAGTCTGGAGATGGGAGCAAACTGGCAGCAGGGAGCGAGGTAGGCAAGCCCTTTGCATCTGAGTCAGAGGGCAAAGGGGCCAGCCCCTCGCTCACAGGGACGGAGGTGTCCACAGGAGCTGGCAGGCACTGCAGGTCCATGGAGCAGTCTGTGATGAGGGAGAAACAGAGGCAGTCACCCAGGAGAGCCTCTTGCAGGGGGCAAGCAGAGCACAGCCTGGCAAAAATCAATATTGTACAATTCCATCAAATCACAAAAACAAAGTATGCCAATTTTCCAAGAGGAGGGGCTCTGGTCTGAAGAGTTCTTGCCCTTTAATTTTTGCAGTCTCCAATGGCTCACTGATAGCTGAAATACACTCTAAGGGCCAATGCCCAGAATGACTGTCAGGATTTGGCAAGCACATACAGTAACCAGGCACAACACAAAACCCGTGGCTGAGCAGTTACTGAATTCACTGTGGCCAGGACTAAAGGCCGGGGCACATAATCCAATTTCTCTATAACCCAACACCTGATGTTTCCTTTAATGTTCCTCACTAATGCATTTGGCAGACATCACTGCCTTCTCTACTCCTTGGAGCTTCGATATCCCAGCTGAAAGCCTGCTTACTCGCACACCCTCTCTAAAACCTCAGGTAACCTAAATGGCAGAAGATGAAAAACACAAGGTCCTGCTGGGAAGAGAGTCAGAGATCAGGTGCTCAGATCAGGTTGTGCTAACAATGTGTCCCCAAAGAACCCCATCAGACTCACTCATCTCTCTTTACCCAAGTAAATTCCCTGCTCTTCAGTGCTTCCTCATGTCCATAGGTGGAAGGTTCCTGCCCACACTTTCCCTCAACACCTCAGCTGCAAACATCCCCTTGGGAACTTTTGTGACACAGGTTTGGGGCAGGAGGGAGGCAGTGATTTTCCCTAAGGCTTCCTTGCCTCTCCAGTACACGACTGAAAAGGTAAGAGGTTCCCATCATGCAATATGAACCTCTGCTATGTGAAGTTAAGGTTACAAGCACATATTCTTCACAGAAGAGCATTTTATTCTCAAAAAAAATTAAAGGTTAAAAAAAAAAAGACGTTCAAATGTTAGAAATTTGGAAAATGCAGTGTTACATTTGCAGTTCTCAAACCAAGCACCCAAACTACCTTAATTCTGCCCCTGTGCAGATGTCCTGGAACAAAAGAAAAGAAATAAGACAAAGATGCTATGTTCTCCATCCACGTGGCAGTGGTTGCACTCTAGCTATGATGGTCTAAGGCTATAAGCAAAGCAAAGTTTGGAAGGAGAAACAACAGCTTTTATTAGAAAGACAGATAAGAACGGGAAAAGCAACTAGACAAGCTTCCGAGACACAAATCTTGATCCAGTGAGAAATTCTGCATCCTGCCTGTACAAGGTCTGCTCACTCAGTCCCCACAAGAACTCAGCCATCCCCTTCTAACTGGGAGCGGGTGAGTGAGCCACCTCTACACTGCACGGTCACCCACAGTGACCGAGGACTGTGTTGGTGCCCTTCTCAGAAAGCTCAGCAATTGGCAGTTCCTGCAAACCCCCGAGTCCTGAACAAAACAACAGCAGAGATGACACACACACGCAGGCCCCCTTATCTCTAACCCCACCAGAATAACACCACCACCCCCTGAAAACCTTTCCTCCTGCATTTGTTGTGAGTGGTCCACATGGATGGACCACAGCCGAGGTCGCTGTACTAGAGGCCAAGCTGTGACAAAAGGCAGGGAAAGCAGGGGGAGGTGGCGAGGGACAGATCCAGGTCCTTCTCCACAACCTCATGCATGCAATTGAAGGAAAGCACATGCTGTACCTTACGGGGTCCAACACAGGTTTTCAGTGATGCAGCTGGACATATTGCCCACAGGCAGCAGCTCAAAGGAAGGCTGTGAACGTCCTTAGTTCTGCAGCTGCCCCCCAGATCAGGCTCAGCTCCAATCCCATGCCCCCTTTGTGGTGACTTCTCTCAGCTCATCTCCCTTTGGTGTGGGCCCCCTGGGCGCACTCAGGAGCCAGCCATCCAGCTTCCCTTGGTGCTGGCCTCATTGCTGGTAGCTTGGCCAGATTTCCCTCAGTACAAAGGGACGGTTTGTGCCTTCCCGTTTTTCAGATGTTTAAATCTGGAATACTGTCAAGATCCCTCCAGGGGCCAACAAGAAGTTCAGGACACGCTGAAAGGGACACGGACATGTGCAAGGGGGAGCAAAAGGGTTCACAATGACAGGGCCCCAAAGGATCCAGAAGTTCAGACCTTCTCTGAGGAATGAATGAGGCCCTCCAGTTCCCACTCAGACTGGGAAGCAGAGGAAAGAGACCCTCACACACCCACAGAGGCCCAAAACCATGAAAAGCTGAACGCATGACCAAAAGGCAGAGAACAATACTGGAAACCCCACAGCTCAGTGCACATGAAGGGTGAAGAGAAGAGCAGGGATCAACAGGTTCCACCACTTACAAGGGGCAGAGGGCAGATGTCTGCTCCTCTCTTCCTGACCACCCAAACCCTGTCATTCCTTCAGCCACTTCCTCCCATTCTCCTTTGCCCAATCTTTTCCTCTATCCATCCTTTCCCATTCCTGCGTTCCTCAAGGCAACCCATCTGCTGACCTCTGTCACCAGCCACCGTACCCGCCTCTCATGTACTCTCCTTCCAGAAAGCTCATGCACCTCCCGCATTCACCTAATGTTTGCTTCATCTTAAAAAATAAAACAGTTTTCTTTGATGAGCAGATCACAGGCACATACCCGCCTCCCTCTGATTTCTGTCACTGCCATGACACTAAGCCCCACGTACTATTATTATTATAAACTCAATGAGGGTCTTGTCCGTCTGCTTCCCTGAACCAAGGCTCTCATACTATGCCCTGCACCTGGTAGCTTCTCTGGCCATACACCTGCCTGTCCCAGAGGGGCAAGTACAGTGCTTTTAAAAGCCTTGTTTCTAGCTCCATTTCCCAAAACAGCAGTGATTCCCTAGTGCTCAGCTGGCCAAAGGCCATACTGAGCCAGATCTGAGCCATGACCCATGCAGGGCAGGGCTGAGTTAATCAGATGACTTCAAGCGAAGCATGAGGGAAAGGGCTTCAGGAGTCTGCATTTTAAAATCAAACCAAACCAAAACAACAAATCCCCCCTTACTAAAAGAGCTTTGAATCTAAAACTCCCAAGTTACCCAGCACCTACAGCCCTCTTGGTGGCACACCACTCTCAGGGCAAAGGGATATAATTTCAGTGCTTTTGAAAAGATTTCCTACCAGTAAAGGTCCTCTCTGCCTGAACTGCAGCAAAGGTGGCATGCTGCTCTTACACCAAATCCTGATTAAAGAGCTTACTGGATGCAGTTACTCCTTACTCTGCAGTAGGAGTCCGGTTCATTTTAGCACAGCAGGATAATGTGAAAAACTCTCCTTAATTCATAGAACTGGGTCTCATGATTGCACATAGCATTCAGTTACCGAAATGGCATTCACCAGAGAACTAACACCAAAGCACCTAATAATGAAATTAGTTTCTATCTATAAAAAGAGCAGTTGCTACTTGCAGTGGTAAGTTGTCACACTTACTCTCATACACACAGCTACCTTTCAAAGGAGCAAAGACTGATGTGCTCAGAGGCACAAGTTCAATGCTCCAGCACACACCAAAGGGCAAAGCACATAGCAAGCCTTTCTACAGGGGCAGAGTTAAGGTCACTTGTTTCCTAGAATGAGAAAAGCAGCTCCATAGCCCTCCTTCTGCTCCTTCTGAGTGCCTAACCCTGAACATGGCTCTCTCTGGGTCCCTCCCAACTCCCTTTGTTTTAATTTCCTCCACCTCAACATCGTGGAGGACTATATGCACTCAGAGCACAAACAGCCACCTACAACTTTCACTTTATCTGGACTGTTCTGGCTGGGGGCAGTTTCAGAAGCTTCACCAAACCCACCTTTAAGAAAGCAGAACTGGAGAGAGCTGTGTACCTCAGCAGACCCTTTTAATTCCCAGACATATCTCTCACTAGGCCTGGAAAAAAAAGCTTTTCTGCAGGAAAAAAACTCCTTCCCACCACCTTTTCCTCCTCCTAGTTACCAAAGCCAGGAGTGCACAGAAGAGACACAAATTAAGACGATGCCAGCCTGGTCAGATACCTTACCAAAGCCACAAAAAACAGAGAAGAGAGAGGTCTTTACCTGTTTCGATGTCATCTATCGAACCCAATCCATTGGTAGGGGTCTGCAAAAAGGGAGTCAGAAAGGGGAAAGAAAAATATCACCAGAAATCAATCTTTAAAAATATATTTACACTTCACAGATTAGGCTCTTTACTACTCCTAAATGCATCTGGCCCTTCTCCTATATGGTCTCTTTCAGTGCAAGAGCACTAAAAACCAACAAATTTTAAGAGGCCATTAATCCTAAGAGCCTATTCGTTTTTACCTGCAGCAGTGGACAAACCCTTTTGCCACAAAGGAATACCAGCCCTGCACAATACCTAACCATGTGAGCAAATCTGTACACAGAATAGAGTTTTTCATGTGTGGACGAGAACACTGTGTCCCAAGTCCCAGTACACATCAATCGGTCAGCCTCATGCAGTGCGAGATCTGATTAGCCTGATTTTACACAACAGTCCTTTTCTTAGTTCACATATTTTGCAATCTAACAACCACAAACTTTTACATCAAACTCAAAACAGGAAAAGGTTTCCGCCAAGGCAAGTGCTGACTTGGAACTCCAGGCAAGGAGTAAAATGAACCCATATTTTACAGAAACATAAACAGAGGTAAGTACGTGTGCCTTCAGCTTAAATTTAAAAAGGCACAAGTAAAGCATTACTCTTGAGACACTGCATCTACTGCAATAGTTTTTGCAACTTCTAGTTTTTGCACTATTTTAATTTCTTGCAAAAGGAAAGATTTACAAATGAAAAACTAGGCACAACTACTAAAGAAAGCTGACTGGCTTTCCTAGAAAGATGTGAAGGCAAGTCACTGATTGGTGGGAGGTAAACTAATTCTTTAGTATCCCATCTTGTTGTACAAAACAAAAACTTTTGCAGTTTTATAATTTGTTTGCTTTAAGGAGTAGTGTGAAGTACCAAACAGCCTGTAAAAACAGTGCTTGGGTTTTTGTTTTGGTTTGTTTTTTTGCCAGTGGTGGAACAAAGAGATCAGCAATTTCTTATATTTTAGCTTAATATTTGTACAGTGCCCTGCCCAAGCTGGATCTCCCAGGTGACAGAAAATACAAAGAATACATAAACTGTGTATGTACCTTTCTCAGTACCTGGTATGATTTAATTTTGTATGTTTCCTCAGCAGCTGCGCTTTCTGACTTAGCTTTGCCCTAACTATGTAAAAACTTGAAAACTAAAACCTATTTAAAATGCAAGAGAAAGGAAACATTCACAATGACTAAGAAAAATAACCATCCTCAGTGATCTAATTACTGACATCAAAAATGTTGTCACTAGAAATATTTTCAAATAAATTAATTTCATTGGCAATATTCCTTAAAAGTGGAAAATGCTAATTAATACTTTTAAATCCTAAAAGACAGTTACAAATTTACATGTAAATGAAACTGCAAAGCATTCTAGTAGCACAATCCATGAACAGTAACAAACACAGGATGTAAACTCTACCTGGTTTGATAAATTGATTGATGTGCCATTACTGAGTAGTGAGAATGTTTCCAATTCCTGCTGCAAGGAAGAGAGAGGTCTTAGAACAGAGACAGCCCATGAATGCTTGCAAACTAGCTAAAGCTGGGTTACAATATGGTTTCCTCCCAGGCACCGCCAACAAATAAAAGCCACTCCAAAAGGCATACCACTGTGACACAAGGGTACAGTTTTCTGAACACTAAAAGGTCCATATATTTGTTTGGGATACCTCAGTGCAAAACACCCAATATCCAACACACAATCAGGAAGCAAAAAAACTTCCCTAAGAAATGAAAGTTTTTGTCTTTTCATTAAGAAATTACTACTTCAGGAAGGCTTTACAGCACTGGAATGAAAGCTGGAAGTCAACACAAGCGATAGCAAGGGGTTATCAAAATACCAATCACTACATTTCAAATAATAAAAAGCATTTTGGAGTTTTTAGTTCTTATTTTTAACATACAGGTAGTTTAAGCCCATCACAGCACAGTAACATGACAGCAGCAAAAAGGTGGCAAGGCCAACACAGTGAGCAGCTACAAAAAGCACTGCGTAAAATTTCCCTTTCTTTGAGACAGAATCATTTCAGTGTTAAGAGCTACAACGTCATGTGTTTTTTGGGGGTAGGCTAATCACATATGAGGTTGGTCAGGGAGAGGAATAAGATGCTACACACACATTTACCTTCAAAAGCTCTCTTCAAACTGGATGCCCACCAATTGCTTTATGGCACACTGCAAAGGTGCCCCTCTGGAGACGGAACAGGAACATGGTGGCTGTTTAACCCTGAGTACTTGATCATGTTCCCTACCCCTGAAAGCGCATCCTGGGATTTTAGGTGACCAAGGCAGCTTTATCCAAGAGTGCTAGCGCTGGCCTTACGCCCTCTAGCTCCACCGCAAGGTATACATTTAAACACTAACAGCACTCCAGTTACAGCAGTACTTCCTTGTAGAGCCCGCTTATGTAGCCACCGGCACCAATTAATTTGACCCATGACTTGCTTTTTGCTGCCTTCTTTCGTAGCATCTGACCAGATGTGTACCTGTTGTTCCCCCAAAACACAAGCCTTTCGTCCACTGCAAAGAATGCGTTCGCCTAGAGGCAGGAACCCTTTAAGACCCATTGCACTACAAAACCAGCCATGCCTCCAATGCAGCAGAGGATCCCACCCTTCTCATCCCGTAACAGGGAAAGGACTGTGATGCAAAACCTCCTTTGGGCTCAGGCCATATATCCTTCTCCTCCCCCCAAAAAACAGGCTACCAGTGCATCAGAGGCCTCTCCTGCAGCACCAGCCTGGCTCTGCCTCGCTTAGCTGGGGACTCAGGAAACATCCTGGCAGCAGACACAGAGCAGCAATGGGGTTAGAAATGGACCAAAGCAAAATGAGTCAGAGGGTCAGGACAAGGAGGGCAGCCAGCAGCCCACTAGAGGGATTGCAGGGTAGCGTATGTGTGTCTCTAACTGCAGAGCAGCACCTACCATTCTTGCAGAAGTAAATATGAAAGAGCCAAAGGATAGCCTCTAAGAAAAAAGAAGTCATACCTGAGGTCTTTTGTATGCTTTTCGAACCCTCAGTCCCAACTTCTGGGCAAGCTCCTGTCCCAGTTGCGTCACACTTTCATCCTGGGAACAAAACCATTGGCAGGACACTTTTAGTTTTGCCTTTGGGGCACACACAATGAAATAAACAAGAATGCAGTTATCCACACTGGGCTGCACCAAGAAGCCTCACTTGTAAACAGCAGCAGGTAGACAATTGCCAGAGCAGTCCCACGAGAGTCCATGCAGACCTGAGGGCTCTCATCATTCAGTCCTGCTGAGACACTGAGGTTGCACCAGGAGTGCTCCCCTCTACACTCTTTTGATGCTGCAGAAAATCACAATCAAGCGTCTGCTTCCAAGAAAGCACCCACTCTCCGAAAGCAGGGTTCATGAGTCCTGCTGGCAAGACGGCTGGAGGTGCTGCCAAGGCTGGCTCCTAGCAGCCCCCGTGCCGGTGGCTGATACAGCTTTCACAAGGTCCCCATGTCTGTGAAGGAGCCTGCATGCCTTCCATCTTTGCCAGCTGCAGAGCTCATAATCAGTTTTGATATGCAGACAGTATTCACTGACCTGTTTTGCTTGTTTGTTTTTAAAGCTGAAATCAAGTCTCAGTTTCCAACTTACTAGCTACAAGGCATTTTCATTGTCTCCAGCTCTGGTCAAACTGCCTCAGCTTAGTCAAGCAGATCCTTCTGTTTTCTCTGCTTCATGCCATTTACCATCCTCCCTGCTCATTGCTTGGGCCCACTCACACACCACTGTGGGCTTTAGACAAAGTTCTGGGCCACACTCCATTCTTCTGCTCCATTCTCTACAGTTCTGTCTGGACTAACAGTCTGTCAGAACCCTCTTCACTAGCAACTCTTTCCTTCTGTTTTCTTCACTCTCCCTGTCTGCAACAATATTGGAGTACTTTAACAGTTTCTTCAAAGAAGACCATGTAATTCTGGTCTTTCCAACCTTCTCCCTGCAGGTTCAGCCTTTCCCTTTCAACCCTTCACTAGCCTTTGGTTCTTCCAGCCCACAGTATCAGTAACTTCTCCCTTCAATCTGGAGTGACACTTTTGACTGTACTTGCTCCCCTACATCCTCAATATTTGTCTTGTCACCATCTTCTCTGAACCCAGTGAAAACAAAATCTATCTTGTCCATTTCCTCTTCTCTCTCCATCTTATACCCTTTAGGATGTACCTTTTCCTTAAATTGTCCCTGCACCCTTCAGAGACCTCTTCTTGGTCAAATCTCATGATCACTGCTCCTTCTTCTCTTCCACCTCTCAGATCTTTCTAACACCAATCATGTTTTCATTGCTCTGTTTGCCTCTGGTTCTTCTGCCTTTCCAAACACTCTTTCAGGTGGCTTCTGAAGCTTGCCATTTTCCTGCTCCCTGGGGAACACTCACCAGAAAGACCTCTGATGTTACTTCTTTTTCATTGATCTCATACTCATACCTACCAAGTTTACCTTATCCAACTCCAAACGCCAACAGAACTCTCAGGTGTCCTCTCGGACCCCTGGACAAGATCAAGAATGTATTTATCTCTGGACTGCCTCTACTTCCCTTCCAACAACACGTAGTTAATTATTGTTCTTCTCGTGAGCAGGCCTGAGGTTTGGGGTGGGGTGTTATTTGTTCTTTGCCACCTCCAAGATCTTCCTTTAGCTTTCCCTTCCCTCAGCCAAAAGCTACCCACAGGAGCTTACTACCTCCCTCAACAAGGGGATGGAATACACTCTCCTCAAACATGTTAAAAAAACCTCATGCCATATCAAAAAAAGAACACCTGTGTGCTCCAGAGGCCTAGCAACTGGTGTAATGGAAACAAGAGTGAGATGATGGACAGCATAACTTGCCTTTGATGCAGAGAAGGCTTGTGATTTCTGTTAATCAGGTAATAAGGAAATGGGGTATGTTAATTTACAAGATTGAATTGTTTAGAATAGGGAATGCAGATCACTCAATATGGAGTCTAAGGCTGAACTTTCCTGCCACAGAGAAATTTGATAAAGTGTTTGTAGACCATGATGACTGTAATTATAATAATAGGAGATATGTAAACATAATTATATGGTTAAAAAATAAATTCAATTAAGTGGCTGAACTGCAGTGTGAAATATAGCCAGATATGGTCTTACATGAACACATAGATTAGATGGTTTTGTTTATTAAAGGATTTGTTTAAAGCAGTTCTTTGGAACTCCCCTAACATGATACCTTTAATATGTTTTGGTCACCCTGTTCTGCCAAGTCAAAGAAACTACAATTTACAAGCAATACATAAGGAATAACCAGCTGCTAAGAAGGCCTTTAAAGACTGCTTCTGTAACACCAATAATAAAGGAAAGTTAACTTCTCCTGCTGAAGCAGATGCATTTTTATTGTAAGCACTAGCACGATGGATCAGAACCAACTTTGGCACAGACCACCAGTACTCACTAGAGCCTATCTAATCATAGCCTGTTCTGTATTTGGCTTAAAAGGACACTCAACAACAGCATTGTCAGGAAAATATCTATGCCCTAGTATATGCAGATGGTGCCCTCTGAATGCAAAAATGTGCACACCTGTGAACATAAAAATAACTATGACATAGGATGTCAAGGACACCTTCGCATGTCTCTAAATAAATGAAAAGTTTCATCAGCTTGTGTTAGCAATCAGTAAGTAAAATGTGAAACATTTGTATATAAAACAGGAAAAGTATATGTTTTCCTTCCAGTGCTCCAGTTCCCATTTGTTCCATGCTCCCAGTCACTCCCATTAGACATATAAAACCAGCTAATTAAAATAGATCTCATGGCCTTAGTTCACATTTTGTTAGGGTAGGGTTTTGCTCTTCACAAATAGGCCACCAAACCTGCTGTCACTAACCAGTGTCTCTGGCTGGCACCATCTGTAGAGGGTGACTCGGACTGAAGAAACATGGGAGGTCAAACATCATCTTCAGTCAGAGAGAAAGAATTTATCAGCATAACCACGTTCCCAGGAACAGCCAAGCTTCCTCTTCCACTATCCTCTGGCCTCACACTAAGCACGTTACGGAGGAAGAAGGTGGTGAGGCACAGAAATCAAGCTAAGTTGTGTGTCAAAAACTTACATGTGGGAGGGACAGCAAGCATCGGCTATTGCACTCATATGCTTCTTTGTGTCTTCCAAGTTCATTTAAGCAGCGGGCTTTCCGGAAGAGCGCTCGGATGTTCTCCTTGTCAAGACTTAAAGCCTTCTCACTGTCTTCCAGTGCCTTCTCATACAAGCCCTGCATAGAAAAGACCACCTCAAGTCAGCTGAGGCACAGCAAACCAACCCTTCTTTCTGTGTGAATGCAAATGTTTTATGTCTCAGCAGAAAACAGGAATATAAAAGGCAGTTGGAAATACATATATTACCTCATACACAGACCACCGTACAAACACACAAAACCTACAGTAATAGAACATTTGAGTTTTGCAAGACTTAACCAAACACTTCAAAGTCAGTGAATGCCAGAATTAAGGCTGCCTGAGCAACCTTATCTTGTCTCCCCCTCTACCTTGGGCATGTTACATTTGACAGTCTTTAATTATGTGACTGCTTGCTGATTTTTTTCATGGGACTCAGCCTCATTACGAACAGGATGGACCTGCTCTGGGGTTGTGCCATAAAGGAAAGCTGTTAGATTCCTTAAGAAAATGGAAGCACAAAGCCTTTTAGAGCCTGAAAATTTCAGAAACTTTTTCCATTTGTGTGCTGAAAGTTCCATCAAGACCCAAAGCCTCCTCACTGTCTTCCAGTGCCTCACTTGAGGAGGCAGGAACTTCCAGAACCATACATAAATAGTATTGCAGAGTAACACTCAGTCAATACTGGAAGGCACTGGCTCTTTCCAACCTCCACATTGTATTAACTCCTCACCAACGTGGACCAGAAGTGCATTTTCAGTATCTTAGGCCTGGCCCCCTCTCCTTCACATCTTTCCTCTGCTCTCACAAACCACAGTGCAATAGTGGGGAGATAACAAGAGTTTTCTGTGTGTCATCATCTCCGCCAGTGTTGGAGAAGGGAGTGGACAAAATCAACTGAAACCCCTCCTGACATCTTTTCCAATTGCATGGCACTGCAACCACAATGTCCTCCCTGGCTCCTGGGGATGACCTGGGAAGGTGCTCACCATGGCAAAGTAGCAGGCGGCTCGGTTGACGTGCAGCTTGCACAGGAGTTCCTTTGGGATGGTCACCTCATCGGAGGCTGCGTAATCTGCCACATTCAGCCCTTCTACATACTGTACCAGTGAAAGCTTGAAATCCTTCTCTCGAAACAAATCATTGCCCTCTGCAAACAGGTTTCTCACCAGCTTCTGCAAAAAGGCCTGGGTAGGACGAAGAGAGCAAACAGACTGAAGTGGATGCTCAAGAGACGGGAGAGGTTTCCCATTCTATTTTATGTTTTCTCAAACTTCCTCTTCCTGCCCACTAAGACTCTCCTGCCTACCCACCCTCCTGTAAAACATCAGTCTTTCGGTAGAGGAGAAATAATCCAGTCAAATCTCCTTCCTTCTTGAACACTCAAGTGTTTTCTCCTTTCCCCAAAAGCTGTCCTTATTAGAATCTTAAAGCTTTAAGTTACAAATTGTGACAAATCATTCTATGCTCTCCACTTTGGTATGTAAACTAATGACTGTGCAACAAAACAAATCGTGCTAACCAAAGAGTTCCCATCTTCAGAAAATAAATTTTTAATTACCTCATAATCTTCTTGGCTTAGGGGTAATGTTGATCTGAAAAAAAAAAAAAAAAGAGAGAAAATGCTCATGAAACAGGCATCCATGCAAATACAGGCTTTTGTCTGATGAAGAAACCATCTTTCTGGTTTCTTGATGATCTCAGCAAGTTACGGAACATTTTATCACTTTAAAGGCAGCTGGGGTGAAGAGAACATCATTAGGCAGCATTACGTTCAGTGATAGCCACAGTGGTATGAAGAGATAGCCAGGTCCCAAAGGGATTTGAGACTAGAAGAATCTTATTCCCAGCTATTATCTGCACATACACAATCATCTGTAACATGCCTTCAGACAGCCACCTAAAAAAAAACATCTCTGAGAAAGTACCATGAGAGATTGTCACGAAGAATACAAATGTATTTTACGTGCATCTGGCTCGAATGAGAAGCACCAGACTGGTACTCCAAGGTCTCCTCAAATCCTCTGTGTGGTCAAAGACATACAGTGATAAATGCCATCACTTTCCCCTGCATTAACGTAGCCACACACCTTTAGGCTGACCCCACAAAAGGAAGGGAGAAAACAATGCAGGTTTCGGAGGCCACTTAACTCCAGCTGTTTTGGCCAGGCTGCCAGGCTGCATCACAAAACTGGCAGCGCTTGTGTGGGTAACACCTACCCCACAACAGCACTGAGACTTAGGAGAAAGGTTCTGTTCTTCAAATCAGACCATCCAAGTCAGATAGGCCTGGTCCACATACATTTATTTTTTCTCTTCAAGGAGAAAACAACAGGCTCCAAGAGGAATCCTTAGCACCTTTCATAACCCTTCTCACCTTTGAAATACAACATTGTATACATGATCTTATTGGTCAGAGAATAACCTTTTTTCAAATTTCATCTAATCTAATCATCATCTACTCCTTAAAATTAAGTATAGGAAATGCTATGGCTTTGTAAGAAACATTTATGCTGCTTATGAAATTGGACTACCTCTTTCACATTGAAACAAGCCAACAAATGACACTGCCCCTGGTTCAGAATTCAAGATACACTCCAGAACCATGAACAACACCCCAGAAATTATTTTCTTTCCAGGAATCTTGCACACTTTTATAAGCGCTACCAAAAGAAACCCCACAATTGTCTCTCTGAAACTGGCTTATCAGCACAATGTAGTCACTGACAGGTGTGAAAATATCACTGTCATGCCACAGGTTATAAATATGTAACATGGAAGATTAGTCTTTTTTTCCTGTTGTAGATGCACAGATTTCAGCCATAATAACTGCAGGACTGAAAGCAGACCTTAAAAAACCCCAAACCAATCTGATTACAATCTCACTACTTCCTCACTCACCATGGAACCTAGACCTGCGTCTGAGGCCCTTTCTACCTCAAACATTGGAGGGAAAAAACACTACTGTACTTTATAAGGAAGTACTTGGACTTGCAACTACGACATAAGCAATGACTTCAAGCTCTAGAAGGCTACGTGATATTCACAGAAGAATGACCTGAGGCACCTACCAGGCTGGCAACTGTAGAAAAGCCCAGGTCATCTATTTCTCCTATAGGCAAGCAATTTACCCTTCTTTCCCCACCTACAAAATAGAAACACTGTCTCCCTTCCTAAGAAAGGCGGGATAACCAGGTTGAGAGATAACTTTGAGATTTTCACACTGAAGATGAAGCAGAAGGTCCAAGTACAATTAGTATTATGCTGACAATAAAGATCATCCTGGAACTGCAGTGAATGGCAAAGCCCAAGGAAATGAAAACAATACCATTTTAAGTTTAGAGAGCTGGCAGGAGAAGCAGCACCCTGAAGAATCACAGTGAAAATCCTCAGGACCAATATCTCTTTCCCATGCAGCAGCCCCAAAAGGGTGAACAGGAAGAACTCAGCTCCTGCAATCCTCTATATGAAGACAATCACCTCTAAAGCCACAGGAAACAATGAGGTTGTCGACTTACTGAATGAACTGAAGTCCTTTCTCTATTTCTTGTTTTCTCTTCTGTCTCTCCATTATAGTCGCTGCAGAGGAAGAAGAAAAAAAAAAAAAACAAAACATAAAATGAGTCACTATAGGTCTTGCTGGCAATTAAGCAGCACAATATTTTGTGTGTGCCTGAATTTACTACTAACAAAATGTTCCAGACCAGATGTCCTGAGCACTTAAATCCATGATTTATCCACCCAGCAGACACAGGACAGCAAGCAGCTCACTAACAAGTATCTGCCTTTTCTCACATGTTGCTGCCAGGATGCAAGGGCAAAAAGGAATTACTTCAGTTTGAGCTTTCTGCTTAGGCTGCTAGTAAATAAAGCAATGAGAACCAACTGTTATCATGACTGCCTTCTAGGAAAAGAAAAAAAAAATTAACATTTCCCCTGCACTAGCAGTCATTTCAGGAATTTGTGCTGGAACCCTCCCATGATAAGCAATTCTAACCACTATTTATCTGGAACAGACTTAAACTGGTTTATTGCACAGTGTATGAAACAGGTAATCTATTTAAGGTGTATGGAAGCACAGCACAAAGAGAGACATGAAGGAAGGAGATGGAATTGCTTGCCAGGGTCCATATAAAAGGAGAGCAATGAATCTATGCAATGGGAATTTTGGGCTGAAAATCAAGAGGTAAGAGCAGCAAAGACTTGGGAACATTCCTTTGACAGGGAACAGGGCCCCATCCTGCAAGTGTTTTAAAGTGGGGTAGGCAGTGCCTGAGGAAGGCTCTAGAGGGTTATCCCCACTTAGTTAGGGACACAAATGGGCACAGTAATTTGTCTGGCTTTGACCAAATCCAGTCTGGGTCTCTGTGAGCACAGACAAATAAGTAGTATGATGGAGCCATTTAGGAGTAATGTCCCTTTTCTCAGCTAACTGGGGTTGAATAACACCATTAGATACATGAGTGTCATCCTCTGCAGTTCGGGAGCAAATTTTGGAATAGTTCCTCTCTGACCTCTCCCCAAGGTACACAGATCTGCCACACAAGAAAAGAATAAAGAAGGGGAGAAGGGATGGCACTTTGTGGCAAAACAGAGTTGCTTGTGACAGCAAATTTCCCGGCCTTGCCATCAACCAGATGTGATCACAAACAATACTCTGCATTTGAGGAATGGTAACCTGGGGACAAAGGCAGCAAGTACAGAAACACTGAGATGGAGCTGAAGACACTGCTGTCCCAGTCTGGGATCACCTCTGAAGAGATTACAAGAAAAACAAAAGCCACTTGTCTTAGCTCTACTCCACAACAGCTTGGAGAGCACTACCCCCCAGCTCCCTTTTACCTTAAGACCATCCCTATCGTTCAAAGGTATCTTATAGTATTTGTGGCACATTCAGTCTGGAACAGGGTGAAGGGACCTTTAAGGTATGTGAAAATCAATCCTGACAATTCAGCAAGCCCTTATTGATCGTGCTCTGCACCATGCAAAATGTAGGAGAATTGATACCTGCCCTTTACCAAGAAGAAGAGTTGGGGGAGGGGGAAAGGCAGGAGTGAGAGAAAGAAGTGGAAGCAGAAGTAAGCAAAAGCTTGAAAGTGACACTGTACAGTCTGTAAGTCATCAGATATTAAATCTGAGCACAATCTGGTCCAAGCAGCAGGTAAAAAATTTTAAGCGGCTGCATTTGGAACAGGATGGGCAGCACAGCAAGAAAGGGAAAGCCAACAGACAAGGTGAGTGATGATCAGCGTCTCTATAAAGGCTTTTAACAGAAGCGATGGTGAAGAGCAGGTAGACTTCAGTACAACAACAACAGAAGGCCTGGAATGATTTATAAATATCCCGGATAATGAGCAATCAGGAGAAAGAAGGAAATTTAACAAGGAGATGGAGGTTAACATGATCACTAATGCTACAGGCAGACCAGCTTGAGGGGTAGAAAAAGAGACAGAGGCATTTCATTTGATATTTCTCCTTGCACAAAATTCTACAAAGACAGAAGAAGCACGAGAGAACAGACAAGGTGAAGAGGAGCAGCAGGAACCATTTCCACATAGACAGCAGTGAAAGACACAAAAGAGGACAGAGCAACCCCAGAGGGGTGTGTGAGGGCCATCAAAGACAAGAGGGAGGAAGGAGCCACCACAGGAAATGACAAGAGATAAATTGGGGAGGAGTTAAAAGGTCAAGGAGACCCTCACAAAGGCTGACGGGGAAAAGGACAGGGAGGAAGGAGGAATTTCTAGCTGTCTGGGCCCTGAGCACACTAACAGGCTTTAAATGCCCCAAACAACAGCCTCATCTCAGACCACCACCCACACACCCTCTGCCCATGGTCTTAGGAGCTCCATTTAAGCTCAGGCCCAGACATACTGCCTCATCTGAGCTGTAGGTGTACCTATCCTCAGTCCTATCTCCTGGACAAACCTCAAACCTACAATGTAGGCAGCTTGTCTCCAATCCTGTCTCTGGCACCATTTCCTACTACTGGACTTGCTGGGTGAACCCTGGACCTGATTCATCACCTGATCTTGTCTGGGACTGTTGAGGGACTCCTGCTATCAGCATCTTCTTCTGCCTGAGCTGTTCAGGTATAGTGGGACTGTACCCTAATTAGTGGGGGCACTGCTGGTGGCTGTCATCACTTTTGGCTCCTAGCTTGTCCTCTCTGGAGGAGCAGCCCTGCTCTTGCTGCTCCCTGACATGAGCCATGCTGGAGAGAACAAAACTCAGGGAAGTGAAGTAGCAGCCCACGGATCTCATGAAAGAGGAGATTATTGGCAACTGTGGGGAGAGCAGCTGAACACTGTCTAGTCATCACAAAGTCAATGGCTGCACTCCAGAAATGCTGTGGCACACCTTCACAATTGTGTATATCCAGAAAACAGACCATCACCTTGAAAAGCATCCGATACACACAGCCTACTTTAACCTCTGCTTCTGAGCTCAGCTCTTAAAATACTACCGCAAGGAGCAAAGAAGAGATCAGCACCTGTTCTCACAGCTACCCTGACCCCACTGCTAAAACATCCTACACAGCAGGATGTGGGCATGTGTTACAATGAGAACTGGTTACTGCTGCTTGCCCACAGAGTAGGACACTCAAACATTACTGACCAAAAGCTGGAGTGGAGCCAAAGAACTATGGGGAAGGGCTCCAGAATGTCTCCTTCCTAGAGTTACCCAACTCTTCTTGCATCCTGGAACTCCCCTTCTGCTTCTTCTCTCCTCTCCACCATTGCCACCACATTGAACAGGTGAATCTCCATCCTTGCTTCGTGTGGATGGTTAACCAACCTACTATATCTCTGTAAGTCCCACAATACCCAGCTAGAGTTCTGCTCCTTACCACAAAGCCGGATTAAAAAACCCCTCCATGCCTTGGATGCTCTTCACTCTCTGCAGCCCTATCCTCATCTTCCACAGTGAACGTTTTACAACCACAAATCTTCCAGTGCCTTCTTTAGACATAAACCACAGGCCTGATCTCCCCTCCAGACTGTTGCTCCCAGATACTGCCCCACATTCCTCTCTCCTTGCAAGTGGGTGACCAGCTTCCTCTGCTAAAGCTCTGTCATGCCTTCACGCTCATGTCACAACTTTGCACATAAGACTCATCCCCTCACGGTGACACCCTCAAAACACATGTCATGTGCTGCTGCTCTAACAACTTTGTCACATCTCTCGCAATCAACCACCTTTCCCTTTCGATCTGACTACACACCAGCACCCCCCTCCATACATGGCACACCTCTCCCCCATCCTGCCGGCCCCACCACTACTGGAGGGCACCACCAGGACTCCTTTTGCTCCAAGTGCCCTGCCACTTCCCTTGTAAACTCAGGTCACTTCTGTTTCCCTTCATCCCAGCCTCTTCACCTGTCTCTCTTTTGACCCTCTGACCAAGCCACACACTCGCTACATCAGCAAATCCAACACAAGCGAGCCACCCATACGTGCAACACTTCAGTTCTGCTGCACGCCATACCACGCCTTATGCATAATTAATTTTAAGCGCAGAGCCTGTTTAGCTTTTGTTTTCTGTGTCTTTTAAATATTTTTAGAAACACAGCAGAAAACATCTCAGGAAGCAGTGTCCCTAAGCGTCCTTTTTTTTTCCTCCCATCAAATCTGCCTGTCCAGACTTGTCTGCTCAAATCACCAGCAGAATTCAAATAGAGAGTATCTATATCCCCACTACAAAGCTCTTGCCCTTTCAGTCGGGAGATGTTTATCCTCTCTGGTCCAGCAGTTAGAGAGGAATTTATTCAGTTTGTCAATGAGTTACAAACTATTTGCCAGACAGAAATAAAATGCTGCAGATAGGCAAGATGGTTTTCTTGCCTCCAGAAGGAAGCACGAGCCAGTAAACAGGGTGACCCAATCACAAACTGGGTAGTTTCACTCTATGAAACACTACCAGGTGAACAGAAAGACTCGAATTCACCTCATCAAGGACCTGGGTGTTATTCCCAACCCTGTCAGAGCTGAAAAACACAAAAGTTTTTCACACTATGTTTCTGGGATGGCAATGAACTCACACTCAACTGACAGAAGACTTGGAAAGGTCTTTGACTGCAACATTTCAGCCACAAATAAGTACACCAAGATGCAAGTGGCAAGTTGTAGACCTGAGACAGGAGCTCAGCCCCAGGGTCTGTGTGCTCTCCTCCGGGCAAAAAGCTCCAGGATGTGCTAGTCTGCAAACATGGAGTCTTTCACTACCTGCAGTTTGGCCACCTCCGTGGTGTGGCAGAACAGGTAACTGGACTCGCATCAAGCTGAGGACAAGCCACACAGCCCGCTACAAACATGGGCTCCCGCTCACTCCTGCAGCTGATCTCTGCCATGCCCCACTCTCTGGGTTTGAACGCTTCCCACAGCTGACAGCTCTCGGGATGCCCACCACCATACTGTGCCCACCGGCTCCAACAACCCTGCCCCTCCACGCACCGGCCACCCCAAGGTACCTCCATGGCTGCTCTCCCACAGCCCACCATCGCTGCAACCAGCATCAGGGTGCCAGCAGCTTCACCCAGCAATACCTCCAGCAAACACAGGGTGAGGTGGCACTGACCCCTCATCCCCAGCTGAAAATAAAAGCATCAACCAGATGTTCCCCCTGGGAAAGGGATGGAGAGAGCAGCCTCAAGAGAACACCCTGACCCCCAACACCCCATTTTCTGCTCCCTCCGGCCTCACACTCCACACATAACACTCTGTTTACTGCAGACCACCCGACACGTAACACCCCCATGTACTATGGGCTACCCCTCCTCCTGCCCCAGCCCTCCGGTCCCTGGCCGAGGGGCACTGCATTGCGGCCTGGGCATGAAGAGGGGGCAGTGGGGCGATGCTGCCCGTCCCTCGGCGACTTGCTTTTGGTTTCGTGCCCAGCCAGCTCGCCCTCCCCTGCCTCGCTTTAAAAATTAAATCCTGCGGCCGGTTACCACACGAGTGGAGAGGAAAACTTCCTCCCCCTGCCCCCAGCACTAGGCCGCCAATCCTCGGCCTTGCCTAGCGGCCGCCGCTGACAAACACGCCACATCGGCCGGCCAGAGCAGAGAGGGGCCGGCGGCGCTTCCCGTACTCCTGCGGCTCGGCCGGGCTCCGGCACCCCGGCATCCCCCCGCCCCGGTCCTGCTGGGAGGGGGTCTCCCGCGGCAGGAGACAGTCAGGCTTCTCCGGGAAAAAGAACAAACCAAAACATACTCTTCCTCCTTCCCCACCCCCCATCCGCTTAAATAAAATTCACACATCTCCAGGAGTCTGGGAGTCGACTTTAATGAGGAGAAGAAAAAAAAAAAAAACACACAACTCCCCTGCCACCCGGAAACTGTCTAAAGCATTAAAGAATTTGGAAAAATCAAGGAGAAAAAAAAAACAAACCTCAACCTTCTTATTTTATAAACTTCACAAGCCCCTATGGAAGGTGCATCTGAAAAGCTATTCCACAAGGACTCCTCTGCTGCTTCACGGGGTTTGTACCAAACAAGAGGGGAAACTACAGCCTCAATACCTATCTGAACACAGCTCTCAAACCTACAAACCACAAACAGGCTCGAACGCAGGGAATACTAAGTTCCTCATATAAACCCAGGGGCTTTTCCCCCAGCTATTCACTTTTAGACTACTACCACATTTTTTCCAGGGGGTGGGATTAGGATCTCTGACAATTATTTCTTTGCAAACCCCACATTTTTGGCAGAAGAGAGGGTTAGCTTCATATTATTTCTCTCGACCTTTTTTTTTAAATTTGCAATTATACAACGTTTGATCCACGCAGTTACTATCTGAAACCTTTACTTTCTAACGAAGCAACATCCAGATTTTCTTGTTTCTCAGGTCCACCCCTTTCTACATAACACACACACACACACACACAGAATTGGTTTAAGACAAAAATAATCCCCCCAAAATAATAATAAAGGACTCACCTCTCCTTGGGTTTTCCCCCCCACACTATGTATAAACTTTCCTTGATAAATGGTATTGTATTACTAGAGATATTATTAATGTATTATTACTAGAAGTAATAATAATAGTAAGTGCTATTTAATTATAGAAGGCAGCATTCTGCTTCTGGATCGGCTGCCCCTGCAGCTCCCTCCATGTGCCTCCTGCTCTCTTTACTTTCATTTCCAGGTCTCGCTCGCTCGCTCGCTCTCAGCTGCACCAGCAGGAGAAAATGCCTCCCTGCGTATCCTCTGGGCCCTAGAGGCTACCGCTTTGCATTACAAAAATTCACAGATCTTTCCCTTGTGGCTGGTTTTGAGATTCTTTAAGGTGAATTAGGCTTAAAACAAAACAAAACAAACAAACAAAAAAAAGAAGTGCTTAAGCAGTCAAGGCTCCGTTCTTATTTTAACGCAATATTTTTCTTCTTCCTGGTTGTCTTTGCTGATACATAAAATATAACACAAAAGAAAGCTGCCTCTGCAGAGTGATTGCATGCATGCAAAGCACACCAATGAATGGAATTATGAGACACCCCCTCCCCGGGATTATCACATATGTGAAGCAGTGACCCTTTTGCGCATCCATATATGTTTGCTGGAAGGGGGCCAGAGCCATTGCTTATGCCAGAGCAATTATCTGTTCCAGCCAGATCCTTACTTACTCCATCCCGCACTGCTGAAGGTGCTCCTTGTAAACAAGATCTTGTGAAAACATAAATCTTCCGGTGAAAAGGAATATGCAGTATGTGTATATATAACTTATATACTATAGGGTATTATACAGTATACATACATTATATATAATTTGTGCATATGTATTTATATATCTATCCATATGAGTTTCAGCACTTTTTTGGAGCCAGATTTTTGTCTTGTTTTCATCCCAAATCCCTCAATATTTCCAGAAAGTGGATGGAATCTCCACAGCAGCCCATGTCGGCGGAGACCCAGGAACGGAGTTGCCTGTGGGAAGTAGGAGCCCAGTGGCACATGTTATTCTGTTGTGGGAAATGATTGTGAAGACAGAGATACACAGACTGCCTTAGATGGGGTGTTCATCCATCCCTGTCCAGCTGCACTACCATTAACTTCAAATAACCTTCTAAAATGAGTTTATGCTCGGCTCTCTGTCTGGTAGGATGGGTTTTCCTCTCCCTAAATGATTCTGACTACTGTCAGATCATAATTTCCAGAATGACATTGGTTTAAATTATCACCTCTTTCCCAATGTAATCAGTGACGTGTTTACTCCTCAGTGTCTCGTTTCTCTATTTACAGTGACCCAAAAGAGTGTCACTTTGTGCTTTGCAGCTAAGCAACTCTGACAAGATTCAGAGACAGGTAGAGGCTATCATCTGAAGTGTACTAAACTTGTTTAATATTTAAAACATGTTGATCAGAAAAGGAAAGACTTCATTATATTGAGTAGGACTGGCTTCTGGCAGCTCTGTCAGCGCAATAAACTGTTAATTTATGAAATATAGGCTGTGAGAACACTGTCTTACGCTCTTCACAATATTTAATCACAATGCACTTGTTTCTAGATATTTGTGGTGATCCAAAAATATCTGTTATTTGTGGATAGGTCAATGTTTATTTTTATTATCTCTTCAGCAAAGTTGTTACCTCTTATTTTTAGGCAATGATACTGTGACAATGAGTAGAGTCAAACCGAGCTGGGCCTCCACTGTAGAAGCTGCTGGGCAAAACGTACGTGAAATTACAAATCCCGTTGAGGGGTAGCTTTGGGCAGAAGAAAGGTGGAGCGGGCCTGGTGGGGGAAAATAAACACAGGGAGACCTGACATGCGGGATCACATTATGAGGGAAGCCTCATGGAGCCATTCAGCCTAAAATGAGTGACAGAGCCCAGAGGATGCTGCTGCACCTCCGAAAGGCATGACATCAAAGGTGGATGAGAAGAAGAGGGTTTAGGATGAGCTGAGGAGAAAGAGGAACAAAACCAAAATCTACACACAATCAGGAGTTATACTGGAATAAGCACTATTTTTTAATTCAAGAACATTCATTTTCAAGACTGAATTTCCCTATTACATGTCACATTATACTTCACTTTGGCCCAGTTTCAGCCTGTAAGACTGAAAGGTGTCCTGCAAGGTCAAAATCCAGCAGGTACTGCTCTTCTCATGAAATAACACCTTTCCATAGTGGTTAACATGAAGATTTTCAGTGTTTGGCTATTGAGGTGCTGTGTGAAGGCAGTCAGCAGAGTCAAAATCCCTGCTACGAACTAGTTACAGTGTCATAAAAATGACTTTGATTTGTAAAGCTATTCTTTTAGGGAGAATGACTCTAGGGGTCTATGCTACAATGGCAGAGTACACCTTCATTCCTACATAGCTGCATCCACAGTTAAAGACTTTATTCTTGCCCCCCTGGCCTGAGTCATTAGCCAATATTTGGGAGATTTGATATGATCCTGTTTATTGCTAAAGATCATGAGGAACTAATAACAACTGACAAATTTCTTGCTCTTATTTTTCAAGTTCAAGCTCTGGAACTTCCTGAGATCACATTTATTTATTCCCTCATCTGCCCTACGTTTTTTAGCAGCTTTATGCTCACATACAACTATAATCTAGTCAGTGCCTGAGCTTCTTAATTTTATTCAGTTGCAAGATAAACTCCTCTTATTATTTATAAGTTAAATTTTTCTCAAGTTTTCCATTTGGTTGCTGTACCGGTTTATGGCTTTTATTCTTTCAGCTGTCGTGCTCCATAAGTAAACTGAATTGCTTTTTGTATTCTTCCAGAATGAAGAAGGTCTACCACGCCCTTCAACCTCCACACAATCTCCCAGGTCACCCATCATTAGTAATTACTGACATGCTTTTCTTGGGTCCATATACACATTCAATACTGTTTGTTAAAACCACGGTTGGGAGAACTGTGAGAGAATAAAAGATGCCTCTTATAAAGTTTTGGGACCAAATGGCAGAATAAGTCCAGCCCATTACCCTCAATCCTGAGCTCACCAGGTAGCTGCAGCTGCCACCTGAAATGGTACCTACGTCAGTGCCTCTAGGTTGAAACTGGGAGAGGAGTGTCCTTGTTTCAGCTGAGACAGAGTTAACTTTCTTCACAGAGCTAGTGTGGATGTTTTGGATTTGTGCTGAGAAGAAGGCTGATAACTTACTGATGTTTATAGTTGCTGTCAAGACAGTCAAGGACTCTTCAGCTTCTTTGCTGTGTATCACTCATTTGTATGTTTGTATATATTGCTACTAATATTTCCAACATTATTGTAGCTTAGTTATTAAACTACAGGAAGGTGAGTGAGCTGTTGTCGTGTAAAACTACAACAGCAGGGATCGTGCTAAGAGGACCTGTGCAAACACACTGCAGCAGCAAGCACGTTTATGCACAGCTCACCTTGTCCCATCACATATACTTTTATTTCTTTACTCAAGAGGAAAACGTCACACACAATGTACACACTAAGCTATCAAGAAAACTGATGCTTTTTGTGTCCTTAAGCAGAAATGACTGTGGATGAAACGCCTTAATTAGCAGAAAGGTTTGATAAGAACACCCAAAGACAAAGACGAGATCTGCAGAGACTTTATTAAAAACGCAGGTTCACAGAAGAAGGCGCTTGTGTCCCATCCAGGGAGGGAGGCCTGCGGAGCAACTCGGAGCTCCTAGGGCAGCATCTTCCCTGCACGGCCGGTGTGGAAGCGGCTGGGGCACACACCACAGACCCACTCAGCCCTCACAGACCGCCTCGGGGCCCGCGCTCCGGAGTGGCATGAGCGGAGCTGGCCAAGGGAAAGGACAAGGCCCGATATCACACGGCCGCGCCTCCATCTCCGGTCGCGGGCGGGGATTCCGTCACAGCCACAGGCCCAGGCCCAAGCCCAGGCCCTAGGCCGCGTCCCCCCACAAGCCTACACCTCCCGGCGTGCCCCGCGGCCGGCGGCGCCGCGCGAGTCTCGCAGCCCCGCCCACACACGACGAGGCCCGGCCGGCTGCGGCACGCCGGCCCTCAGCAGCCGGCGCGGCGCGGGGCGGAGGCGGGCAGTCCCTGTGACGTCACGCGGCGCAGCCAATCCCGGAGGGGAGAGCAAAACTGCCGGCTTTCAAATCCTCCGCCTCCCCCGCCTGCCCCTCCCCCATCGGCCCCGGCGGCAGCGTGAGGGCTTGGGCCGGCGCCACTCCATCGCTTCTCTCGGCAGCTGGCAGCGGCGGCCAGTCCCTCGCGGCGCAGAGGTGAGGGGGAGCGGGGGTGCGTGGGGCGAGTCCATCCCAATCCCATCCCACAGATTTACCCTCCCCGGCACCGCCCCGGCCCCTCGCGCGGGGAGGGCGGGCAGTGAACGCCTCGCGGCGCTCCCACGCGCGCCCCTCCCACGCTGAGGCGAGGGTAGCCCCTCGTGGGTGTGGGTCACGCGTGGCCGCCCGCGCGAGCCCTCCCCTCCCCAGCACCCCCGCACGTGGAGCGGCCAGGGGGGCATCGGCGGCGGCTCGCGGGGCCCGTTATGTGGGGCTGGCGGGGGGCTGGTCACGAGGGCCACCGTGGAGAGCAGGTGGCGGCGTGGCCGGCGCCCGGCAGCGTCCTCAGAGGGAGCGAGGAGCCCTGGGCCGTCCCCCGGGGCGAGCGGCGCGGGGAGGCCGTGGGGGCTGGCCGGAGGGTAACCTTGGGCTGTCACCCAGCTCTCGGGAGCCGGGCCCTGCGCGGGCGGGCGGGGCGGGCACCGCCTCGGGGCAGCGCGGCAGGTAGCCGGTGTGCTGGTGGCTGTTGGCGCGGGCAAGCTGTTGTAAATAAAGCGTTCGGCTGATCTAACTGTTTTGACCGCCGGGAAGTGTACAGCTTCATACAGACTTTAAGTAATGAGGAAACCTCTCTTCAGGCATTTCCAGATCTTGTTTTTATTTGCCAAGCATACTCGCACTTCAGTTTTTATTTTTTTGTAAAGCTTTCCCTGCAGAAGAAATTATCAGTGAAGAGAATTTTGGTAAGTTGAGAATTGGATGTGGCTGGCGTGTTTGCAATAAAACATCCTTCAGGATGTGATGATGAAGTTGTACGTTGAAATTCAGAAGTAGCCCATGTGTAAGGTGAAGAAAGTAAAAGGACACTTAAGGGAAAGAGAAGCAAAGGGAGTGAGTAAACCTGTCGAATATAGAAGGGCATCATAACAGAACAGAACTCATTTTTTAAACAGTAAGGTGATGAGGAATTTAAAGTAAAGTTAATAATTGGACTAGGTGACCAGACTAACTTCTTAAATCCTAACTTTTGCTCCTGTCTGGTAAAGCCTTCATGAGTTGGAGGATCACCTCTTTTTCTTCTTTCTTGGTGTTGGATTGGCAGAGGTTGGGAATATCCATCAGTCTGGTGTCTGTGTGGCCTGGTAGGAGTAAGTTATGTGAGCACCTTTCTACTGGCAGCACCTACCTGAGGGGACAGTCATCCTAGAAAAGTGATGTTGATCAACCTTGGGGATGTTTTTTGCCCCCTGTGTCGGAAAGCAATACTTAAGTTAATGGAAGCTGAAGAGAAGCCATACTCTGGCGAAGCCAAAGGCAAATAGTTCACAGCCAGATATCAGGAGGAAAGGATGAATGCATAGCTTTTGTTTAGGGGGTGTTTTAAAACCAGCGCTCTTGAGCTCAAAGAGCTGCAGGAGTGTGAGGCCCCTTCTAACTCACGAGACAGGAAGGGAACCAGTTTTCTGTTGTAGGAATTAACCTTCATGTCTTCTGACACCTGAAGTCTGTTTTATAAGCATGTTGCTTCTAAGCACTAGTTGTGTGTAGTCTTTTTATCTCAGCGAAGGTCCATTTATCCTGAAGGCCACTTACACAGTGATTGATATTCATTAAATAATGGTATGCAGATTCTTCTAGGCATGGCAAGCTTCAAACTTGTGCTTCAAAATGTTTGCTAATGCATCATCAGTGTAAGATCATCCTGTTTAATGTCTGTGATCAATCTGTGTGGGACATCCGAAAGGAAAGGGAGCCCACAAACCTGAGGGAGAGTTTTGTATGCAACACACATGATGTTTTCTGCAACTCAGTTGTTCTAGAACTATGCTGACAAGGGCACTACTGGGGATATCACTGAAGAGGAAAAACAGCTGTGTTCATTCTAGCTTGCTTTGGAGACCAGGGGAAATGTACAGAGTGTGTAATTAAAGGATGGGGAGAGGGGAACATTACATTTTAATTGTAACAGTGTTGCACAAAGAGTAATGACTTAATGTGGCCTTAATCCATAGTTTTAGCTTCTGGTTATTTATGAAGTGTAGCAACTCCATCAAAACCCAAGTCTTGTCAGTATTGGAAGAATCAACACAGCCTGGCTGGTTGGCTTTGGAACATTAATCTAGCCTAGCTGTCGTAAGTAAGCTATGGGGAAAACACTAATGACACTGAAAACTCAGCTGTCTCAGGAACAAAAAACACGTTAATGTTCAAATAAATATGATTATTTGTACAGATTTTTGTATTGTAAATTACTTTTTTCATGTTGACAATTTATTTTAATTGACAGCTCTTAACATTTGGACAAGCAGAAAAATGGCATCAGAAGACATCACTAAGCTTGCGGAGTCACTTGCCAAAACCAAAGTCGGTGGTGGACAGTTGAGCTTCAAAGGCCAGAGCCTTAAACTCAATACAGCTGAAGATGGTAAGAGAAAATACGCTTGTGTTTGGGAAGTGTCTCCTGGAAGTTCTAAAGGTTTGCAGTAAAACCGCCTGCTAATCCTGCAGGGACAAGTTGTCATAGTATTAGCTGTGATGCAAGGGTCATTCAGCTACAGCTGCTTCTCCTAGAGATGTTTCCTTCCCTTTTTGTACCCTGCTTTGACATGGTGCTCTGGCAGTGTTACAGCTGGCGGAATTGGGGTTTGGCTCCCTGGTGTGTAATTCTTGTTTTCTTGGTGCTGTCTCCAAGTGCTTTTGACAGTCACTGTGCATTAGAAGTGAGTGCTTCTTTTAAAAACAGTAAGCAAGTGGATGACAGCTCTTGGAACAAGTAGATGCTTCAAAGACCTGCACAGAGGAATGGGCTGATGCGTTAGTCTGCTGTGATACTCCATTTTCTTCACAAATTCTGAGCAATTTGCTAGACTCTTGTGTTTTTTTTCTAGAATATCTCTTGCTGGTGTATGTGTGTTTCCCAATTAAAAACATCCTGCAGTGGCTGCAATTGTAGTAAATACCTGGAGAATATGTGTACGTTCTTAGATCAACGTTTCTTTCACACCAAGAAATAGCATATTCTTCAGAGAAGTTATTTGCTATAGTATGTACCTTTTTTCTGATTCCAAAGGTGATGCTTTTTTATATGCTACTTCAGTAGTGCAAAGCCGCTGAACTATGGGGAGAGGCTTTGGAGCTTGGGAATAACAAGTGCCCATTGACAGAACGGAGTCTGCAGCCTGCTCCTGTGTCTTGCATAGGATTAGTCTAGAGTTAAATTGTTGCACCCTGACATGTTTGCTAAACAGGCATCTGCTTTTGCCGATCAGTGGGAACTTCTTCCTGTTGCTGTGGCACCAATTTCCATCAACTTTTAGCTTAGTGGTCTTTGCATCTTTGTAGGCACAAGTACTCTAGCTCCTAAACCATGTGCTGAATGGCAGAGGAATCATGCTTATGAAGTAAGGAAACTTTACTTTTGTGAATAGGAGGATGGCTATCGGAGAATAGAACCAGAAATAAATTGTGAAAAGGCAGAGTGGGGAATGGAGAACCTTCTCTTTTGTGACCTGACGCTTTAGGTTACTGTTCCCGTTACTGTTTCAGGATTCTTTCAGATAATGTTGTTCTGCTAAGGGTAGAGTTGAGCAGGTCTTGCTGCATCAGAGTGTTACTGTGGTACCTAAGATGATAGTTAAAAGGCCAGCTAGACTATCTGCTTTTTGCAGCTGAAGAAGTGATCAAGCAAATTGAGGAGTTTGATGGCCTGGAAGCATTGCGCCTGGAAGGCAACACCGTGGGTGTGGAGGCAGCAAAGGTCATTGCCAAAGCCTTGGAGAAGAAATCGGAGCTGAAGGTGAGATCTTCAAGTGGGTGGTGATGAGGGGAAGAAGGCCTCTCTATGCTCTTCCTGCAGTAGCCTGCTTTGAGTTAGCCCCAAAGCTTTCTTGGTGGGTTCTATCCCACTTTGGGATAATGGGAGCACTTTCTGCATTCCTAACTGTTCCTGTTCAGAAGGCTTCCAGTCTTAAGGCTGGGAAGCTGTGGAAAGAGGAGCCTCTCTGCAGAGGCAGCATCTGTAAACAAAGAACTGTGGCAACAAAACTTAAGTTCTAATGGAAAAGCTGGGTCATATCTTGAGAATGATCAGATCTTCTGAAGATTGTGTTTTCAGAGAATGCCTGAATAGGGAAGAAATAATGGAGGAAATGTACCAGGAGGTTTTTCTGTGTCCAAGCTATGTTTCCCTGCAACTGTTCTAGCATAACGTTAGGAGGATGCTGTGCTGCTAGAGGCACTGTCCTTTGTAGGAGAGGAGTATGAAATATTGATTCAGGTTAATCACCCAAATGTAGCTTTTCAAGCAAGTCCAGATTGCTGAGCTCCATACCTTAGTAAAATCTGCATTCCTAATGTATCCTCCAGTTTCCTGCTGCTTTTTCCTGAGGTAATTTTCTCAGCAGAAAAAAATTCCAGCTTGAATGCAAACAAAATTCTTGTATAGGTTTATTTACAACGTGTATTTCAGTGGTGTTATATCCTTGCAAGTGAAGTGATTGTAACATTACTTCTCATGGCTTCTTAGTACAATCAAATGACAAGCCCAAGGGAAGGCAGACAGTATTGAGCTGTCCCCAGTGATGTAATGCAGCTTGTATGTGTAAACCTCTGTACAACTCCATTGTCCTAAATATTTTTAATGGTTTCTGTTTGTATGTTTCTTATTTTAGAGGTGTCATTGGAGTGACATGTTCACAGGGAGACTAAGGTCTGAGATCCCTCCTGCTTTGGTAAGTAAAAACTAGATTTGAGACTTCTGACTAATATGACTTCTTTTCTCACCTGTCATGCTTTTTGTGGGAGTGAGTTGATCTTTCTCTACACTCTTAACACTAAGTGTATCAGAATAGGTGAATGATTCTTTTTTGCTCCGTGGAGAAGAGTTGATAACAAGCCAAACGCTAGTCCATGCTAGTGAAGAAGCTTGTGACTGGGGAAAACATCCTCGTGATCTGATGAATAGAATGGGAACTACACTTTCTAATAAAAACATATAGCCATCTCTTCCAAGAGCATTACAGAGCTTCTTGCCTCCTTGCGTACTGTGAAGCAAAAGCATGACAAACTCAACAGAATGAGAATGATAGAGCAAAAACTCACTTTGAAAAATGTGTATTTGACCTGAAGGGATGGGATAATTTCTGGGTATCTTTAGCTTAATTTGCACAACTTCTTCTCTGGCTTTAGTTGTAAAGTTTTATTTCCCTGTGCAGCTTTGAACATCTTCAAAGTGCAAATTTTTTGCAGCATCACTGTCATACCTAGCCACTGCAGTGATGCTCTCACTAAGAGTCAGTCCACTCCCTCCCACCCACTCCCGTCTGTTTCCTTACAGATCTCTTTGGGAGATGCACTTATCACTGCTGGAGCCCAGCTGGTGGAGCTGGACCTGAGTGACAACGCCTTTGGGCCAGATGGCGTGCGCGGCTTTGAGGAACTGCTGAAGAGCCCTGCATGCTACACCCTACAGGAACTCAAGCTCAATAACTGTGGCATGGGAATTGGTGGTGGCAAGGTAAGGGTTGTTTCCTTTTTGGGAATGAGGTCAGAGCCAGGACTTGGCTTCAGATGGCCCTACACAGAACCACAGAAGGATTGATGTTGGAAGGGATCTTTGGTGAATATCTAGTTCAGCTCCCCTGCTCAAGGCAACTAGACCATGTTGCTGAGGGCTGTGTCTAGTCAAGTTTTGAGAATCTCAGAGGCTCTCTGGATAGTCTATCCCAGTGTTTTAACAACCCTCACAATAAAAAAGGAGGTTTTGTGTTTAAATGGAATTTTCTCTGCATCGGTTTGTGTGCATTTGTGTCTGTCTCTGCCTTCTTTATACCACCTTCTCCTACTATCCTGTTATTCTGGCTGTTCTTATGCATGGATAAGATCCCCCCCTCCCCAGAGCCTTCTCTTCCCCAGCCTTAATAATCCCAGCTCTTGGCACTCTCCCAGTATGTAAAATTCTCTAATGCCATAATCATCCTTGGGACCCTTTGCTGGACTCACCCCAGTATGTCCATCTAGGAGCCTGGAACTGCACACAGTACTCTTGATTTCCACAGAACTGAACAGATCACTTCATTTGACCCGCTGACAGTGCTTTTCCCAAGGCAGCCCAGCAAACTTTCTTTGCTCCAAGTGCATATTGCTGGCTCTTAAGTCAACTTCTCACCCACTAGGAACCCCGGGTTCTTCTCTGCCAGGCTATTTTGCCCCCAGCTGACCCCTAGCTTATGCTGGTGCGTGGGGTTATTCTTCCCTGTTTACAGGACTTTGCATTGCCCTTTAAACTTAATGAAATTCTTGTTGGCCTATTTCTCCAGTCTCAAGATCCCTTCCCCTCTATATGTTTTCATGGATAAATTTCTGAAGTATGAAAAGCTCATCTGTTTTTCCAGTATAGGAAAACACTTCTATCCTAAACACTAGATTCCATGTGAAGAGAGCTGTTAGCCTCGAGTTTGAGAGAACAGTATTTCCAAGCCTAGCACTGAAAGGATGCCTGTTGGTTGAGGCAGAAAACTGTGACTGTCATTATCACTAAGACCTTATGTTTTCCAGTTTAAGAATCAAATGTTCCTCACAGAGTCAGTGTGTTCTAGTGTTGCAAAATTATCACTTCTTGCCTAAGACTGTAGTGTGCAAGTGTTGTAGTTACAGGCAGGTTTATTGTATTGTATACCCTACTGTAGAAGCAGTCACGTTTCTGTGGTGACTGAAGTATTTCTTGAGAGCTAGATATACAAAACATGTTTGGATTCCTTCAGAATGAGATGCTGAGGTAGTATAAACTGCTTGGTTTATCTTTAGATACTGGCAGCTGCACTGAAAGAATGTCACAGGAAATCAAGTGCCCAGGGCAAGCCTCTTGCTTTGAAAATATTTGTGGCTGGCAGAAACCGCCTGGAGAATGATGGCGCCACTGCCCTGGCTGAAGCCTTTGGGGTAAGTACCAAACCAGAGCTTCTTGACAGCAAATTGGAGCAAGGTGTGCTTAAGTGCTAATCTTAAGGGTAACACTCACAGAGCTTGCTTCAGCTTGGAGGCAGTGGCTGGTTATTGGTTCACTAAAGTCATGATGGTGTTTGCTGCTGAAACTGGAGTCTTCAACAAGTGCAGTTAGAATTGACTGAATGTGACCCAGTTTCCAAAGCCATAACTAGTGTCTGTGTAAACTGGTTACTTGAGGAAGAAACAGGCATCTACTGAGTAATTTAATAGCAATCCTATTCTTTCTTCTCCCTCTGTGCTAATGGAGGTTATCTGGCACTGGGGTAGGTGTACCAGCTGACCTCTTAAATGCTTTTTTGCCTAGTTCAGTCGTCTGGCAAAAGCAACCTAGTGTTTCTCCTAGGATCATCCTGTGAGGGCTCTAAATGCTGCCTAGCTTTCTCTAGCTGCCACCAGTAAACTTGCATTTTTGGAGGAAGAGAATTCATTGTGGTTGGGGACACCTAGATCTCTTTTTCCATTGCTGCTAAAAGTGACTTCTGAGTTATAATGCATATCATCATGTATATTAACAATGATATTGCAGGTTATAGGTTGTTCTTTTTGTAAAGAACTGTCTGGATGGGATTTTGACTAATCAGTAATTATGGCAAGAATAAGACTTTTTAAATACTTGAGAGGCATGAAACAAAGTAATTAATGAGGAACTTAGACTGAATGGCACTACCAAAATGGGATTCATTACTGTGTTTTGTGAAATGCTGTTTAGTCCATAAAGAGTGTTCATACTAATTTTCTTAAGGGTTTGTTTCTGCATTGTATTCTGCATAAATGTAGATCTTAATTAGAAAAATACCGCATGCAGTGATGCTGCTGTGTCTGTTTCAGTGTTGTTGAACCACAGGTGAAGAACTCTTGTTTTAAGGTATCCAGAGCAGGCATGCTAGGGGAATGCTACCTGCGACTGTTAGAATCAGGGCTTTGTGTTACTCTGACACTTGCCATGAACCTGCAATGTCACTTAGATTTGTGTCATAACTGCTGGTTATAATTCATAACTGCTGGTAAATAATTCTATATAGAAGAACTAATGGAGTTTTGAGATGGAGGAACACAATTTTAAGCAAAACCTGAAGAGTGGAGCACTATACTCTTGAGGTGAAGTATGTCTCCTAACAGCTTTTTTTCATCTGCATCTTTTCCCAGATCATTGGGACTCTAGAAGAGGTCCATATGCCACAGAATGGAATCAACCATCCTGGCATCACGGCACTTGCCCAGGCCTTTGCTATCAACCCATTACTTAGGGTTATGAACTTGAATGACAACACCTTCACAGAGAAAGGAGCTGTTGCCATGGCACATGTGAGTTGTTCTAAGCAGTTGCTTTGGGCTTGTCTTCTGCCCCCCAGTCTCCTCAGATATAGTTAGCTTTAGCACCTCTGGGTTGGTGGAGCCACATGCCACGCCACAGTGGGAAAGACAACCTTCCAGGAGTGATAGGACACTCATTTAGCGCCTGTCTGTACTTTCAAATTGGTGCTGTCTTACAGACTCTGAAGGCACTTCGGCAGATTGAAGTGATCAACTTTGGAGACTGCCTGGTGCGTTCAAAGGGCGCTGTTGCTATTGCTGATGCTGTTAAAGAAGGGCTTCATAAATTAAAGGTATTGTCTTCTTGCTGTTCAGCTTTGAATCTCTTTTGGAGATGCCTAGTTTCCCATTTCCTGTTTTTCTGTCCATTCTCCTGCTCTGCCACTACTGATTATTTTAAAGTGGGATTCACTTCAGTGCAGGCTCTGTCCTCACATCACAAAAGCAATAAGCTGTATTGGAGATCAGTGGCATTGCCACATCCAGCTAAGGCTATGTTACATGGAGGTGTACCAGTGATCTGTTTAGACTCTGCCTGATGTTTTATGAACAGCTTGTAATCTCTTCAGTATTTCAGAGTTCATACAGTTAATGCTTTTTCTTTGTTGGGGCAGGTATCAAAGGTCCAAATATTTTTAGCTTTTTGGCAATACCATAGCCTCCTACATCAGTATTGGCATGGGACTTGCATTTGACAGCATTCTAGGCAGGCCTAAGTCCAGTCAGTAATGTAGGTAAACTAGCGTCTCTAGGAACACCTGCCATGGGTCACAACTGCATTGGGACAGATGCTGAACATGTAATTCCTAATCTTGCAAGCTTATAGTTAAAGACAAAAATTCATCAGAATGCTATTATTTATTTATGTATATGAACCTGGCACTTCAGTAGATGCTTTGTAGTATGAGATCCTTTGCTCAGGGTTCTGATTCTACTGGAACTTATGTCTGAATCTCCCAGGAAAACTCAAGTAAGGAGTCTAATAGTGGTATTGAGATGAACAGCCAGATGCTAATTCCATTTTTTTCTAGGGCAGAAGTGGTTAAGGGAGGGGAGCCATGAAGAAACCATAGCTGATTTGATTCTGTTCAAGGGCTGCTTCCCTTTTGCTGTTAATATTAAATCTCTTCTCAGGAAAGGATTGATTGAGCACAACATGGAATGGTGGGGGATGGTGCCTGGCTGTTGCATAACTTTACTCTCACTTGTCTGTTCACACAGTTTCTCTGCTGACTGTGTTTATCAGAAGTAGTAACCACTCACAGTTTGTCTTTTGAAGGCCTTAACTTGCAACCTAAGCGTTCAAAAGCAAAGGTGCTGTCCATTTCGTATAGTAGCTACCCTTCAGTAAGATTTACTGGTGTGTGAATTCTTGTAACCCTTGAATAAGTGAAGATCTCCAGTCAGCTAATTGCTAAGGACTGAAATGTCTGCTAGCTTTTAGGTGAGCAGTCAGAATGGTCTGGTCTCTGTGGCTATTTTTTTATTAAAGTGGTTACATTCAGTAGTGCCGCTCTTCATGGTAGTATGTTTCAAGATGCCCCTTTTAGGTATATGAAGTAGGAGTGTGTGTCAGGTATTACTTCCAATTAATTTTTTTTTTTTGCTAAGAGCCTCTTCAAATGAGAGTCTTTCCAGAACACATGAAGCTTATGGGGATGATAGATATGAATAGGAATTCTGCAAACAAATGTTCTCCTGCTTGTTAGGAACTGAATTTGTCCTTCTGTGAGATCAAACGAGATGCTGCTCTGACTGTTGCTGAAGCTATTGAAGATAAGGCAGAGTTGGAGAAGTTGGATCTCAATGGTATGTGAGTTTGCTAGATCAAAGTATGTGTAGTTTGATCCCAGTGAAAAACCACTAGGAAGAATGTTGACAGTATCACGTATTCTAGCCTTGCAATTGTCAGCATTTAAAAAATGGTACTCAGAGTAGCTGGACTTAGCTGATCTCAGGACAGGAAGCACACATCCTGAAAGTTTTCTTAAGCTGTGAACTCAGTTAATTGTTAAAGTTAAGCAGTTTCAGTACATCTCATAGTGTGGAAAGATTAAACTGATACTTATAGCTGTGTTTTCAGTAATGCTTTTTTTCAGTGTTCATTGTGGTCTCAGATATTTCATATTTGCAAACAAAAACCTTTGTGTGCGTCTCTGGAGAAGAGTGGGAGAACTTTGACCAGTGTTGGCTTTTGCTGTTCATACCTTGGGTCACTGCGTTTTAGTGGTATTGTGCCATGTGTCCTTGCTTTAGAATCACTGAGAACAAGAGCTATTTATAGAACTAGGAGAAGGTCTCTCAAAGACACTCTGAAAAAAGTGAAGTCTGCATTGTTGCCTCTAAGGTGTTTTGTAGAAATGACTGGTAACTGTTCAATTTCAGAAATGAGAGAGAAACAAGAATATACAGCTAAATCCTCAAGAACAAACCTGTGTGCCTCTGTTAAGTCTACTCCCTTTTTTCTATCAACCTAGGTAACTGTCTGGGAGAAGAGGGATGTGAGCAACTCCAGGAGATCCTTGAAGGCTTCAATATGGCAGCTGTGCTGGGGTCTTTGAGGTAGGCAGGGTACTAGGGTTTAAATCAGGAATTTTCCAACAATTTTAATCAACACTTTCATTCACCTACCTGTTTTAAAGTAAGAACTGTAATACTGCAGATGGATGCTGGTCTAAGTGTGCAGTGTGGAGCACAGTCAAGGAATTCCATAAGCAGGATAAGCCTTGTGTCTTGTTTTCATCAATGGACTTACCTTAGTATTAGTTATTGATTGCATTCCTTGCTCTTTGCTTGCCATTGTCAATGAGGTGACTGAAGCCCGAGTGTTCTCTTAACCTGTTGTAGGTGGAGATGTACTTCTTCCAGTAAGACTTAAGGGAAGGCTGCTTTTTTTGTTCTTGAAAAAAATGTTTTATTTCCAGTGAATTCCAGGAGTTGCAAGTGTGTAATTAATGTAATATATAACTCAAACCCTAGTGATGATGAAGGGGAGGAGGAGGATGATGAAGAGGAGGAGGAGGATGACGATGAAGAAGAGGAGGAAGAGGAGGAGGAAGAACAGCAACAGCTGAAGGACAGAGGACAGGGAGAAGAGGAGTCACTGACTCCAAAGAAGATAATTGATTCACAGGTAAGCTTCCTTCCAGATGAGTTCCCATTTCCTCAACTGGAGGAGAGTAAAGGAGGAAATAAGATCTAGAGTGAGTCTGAACTTGGAGTGCTGGCGGGAGTTCCCATTCCTGTGTGGGCTGGCACTGGTAGCAGTCAGAAAGATAACGTGCGGGAAATAAAGTAAGTGGATGACTTTGAAGCATATTCTGTTTTAAAGTGCATGTGCACACGTGCATGGAGGAAAAGGCTGAGTAGTGATTGTACCAAACACAGGTACAAAAAGTCTTCTCATGTCCAGAAAATGGTGGGAGTCTTGTATGTGCAATGCCATGCAGTCGTGCTAGCGCATTCTGACTATTTCAGCTCTGTGCTCCTTCCTCAAAGTTTTCAAATAGAGCAAATCCTGACCTGTCTCCTCACCTGTCCTATGTGCCTTTGCTGCTGAACCAATTTGTTTACTTCCAAGGGTAAACTTGAGATGGATTCTTCCTGTTGCAGGATTCAACTCCAGTGCCATCTCCTCCTGTGGATGTTGCCACGTTTCTTGCTTTCCCATCACCAGAAAAGTTGCTGCGACTAGGACCGAAGTGCCCTTTGCTGATAGCTCAGCAGGTAGGTGAGCTGGTGGTCTTCTGTGCTTGATTCTCTCTCAGAATCATTTAATCCCCAGAGATGCTAACTTTCTCTTGAGACCTAGATTTGCATCTTCTCCCCTCTGATCACAAGGAACTTTATGGAAGAACAGGTGATGCAGTTAATGTTTATACTGTCACCAGAGCTTCTGTATAGAGTAACTTTGTTTCATGGGGTTGTTTATGCCTTGATATGGCCAAGGCAAAATTGATGTCACTCAGACGAAAGCTGTAATTCTTGTCACAGCCCTAGCAGAGACCCATGTTCTGTTGCTGGTGAGCAATGAACTGAATGACCCCTGATTTTAAAAAAAAAATGTTCTTCTTGTCTTTCAGACAGATACATCTGATGTAGAGAAGGTGGTTACAACTCTCCTAAGGATATCCTCGGTCTTCAAAGATGAAGCCTCAGTGAAAACAGCAGTGCATGAAACAACAGGTGTCTGGGCCTTTCTTCATTTTGTGGTGTGACCTTCTTCAGTGTCAAGCATGCCAGTGCAATGCAGAGGAAGGCAGGCCCCTGTCGGCCAGGCCACTGGACTGTTTTGTCACTGGCAGCAGGAAACCCCAGTTAACAAAGTACCAAGCTGTGCTATGCTGTTGTGTGGCATGAGCGTAGAGGTTGATTCTGAACTTAGCATATCTTGTGCTTCCAGAATATTTGTCCTGAGGGAGCTCAGGAAGCAGTTCAACAAGTTTTTTCGTTGTGGTCTTCTTCCTTTTGGTTTCAAATGAAAGGTGAATTCTTCCTGGCCTTCAGAATTTTAAGGCTTTAACTCTTGCTGCTCTACATCATCTGATCATATTTATATGCATGTATGCACATGAGATGTATGTTCAAATGCATTGAGCATTTTGTGATGCCTAGCACTGAGGTCAAATTGCATCTGAAGCTTGGCACTGTGTGAATTTGAGGGTTTTTTTTTTTGATTTTTTGGGTGTAGTGGGTTTTTTCTTTTCCTTTGTATCAGGCCTTGTACCTGAGGACTGGGTTTTATCTGTCTCAGTGTTTCAGAGGTTTTACCTAGTCCCTGCGGAGACAACTGTAACCTTGGCAAATTTTACCTCCCAAAAGTCCTTTAACAGCCTATATTCCCTGAGGTCCTGTATGATCAATCTTGATCTTAAAATCTGTAACAGCATCCCTTTCTGTATTGTTTAATATAAAGCATTTATTTGTTTTTAGATGCCTTGATGAGAAAAGCCTTTACTTCTGCCACATTTAATTCGGATGCATTTGTCACAAGCCTCTTGATCCACATGGGACTACTTAAGGTGAGGAAGGAGGAAAGAGTTAAGTTATGGTCTGTTTAGGCTGTTGTAGACTAGACTGGCTGGGTTTTGGGTAATTATGTTACCATGGAAGCAGCTAGGTGCCTGTGCATGCCTGTTGCCCAGAGACAATGGAAGTCTGCAGATCCAGCAGAAACTGCAAATTGCAAGGTTGCATTAGGATGAAGGAGGTGTCAGCTCTTTACCTCTTCTGCTTAATGTGCTCTGCATTCTCAGTCATCCCCTAAAGGTAAGGAGGGTCAGGTAAAGAAATAGTTCTGCTGCTGCTGGACTATAATGTGTATAAAAAGCCCTGTCCAGGAGTCTAATCTACACTCTTATTAGTTAATGTGGTCCTTTAGGCCACCTCTTAATAGCATGGCTTAAAAACATATATACAACTACTCATGCTAGATCACTAGCATTCAACTTCATGCTTTTGGGTATCTTTGACAAACACTAGAGTCAAATATGTAGTTACATGAAATAATCTTTCTCATGAGAAAGGATGGAGGGTTGGTAGGAAACCTGCAGATTGCATTAGAATACCTACAGCTTTACCTTCAGTGTGATGACTGGGGAGAGGCTCTGTCTGCAAACTTAAGGAGCACTTTTGCCTAGTTGTGCTACAGGGGTTAATGTTTTGAGCTGCCTCAAGACCTAAAAACTGAGAATGGAAACTTGAACCAAGACAATTCTAAGCCACAGAATAGCTATAATCTCTGTTATAGCAGCCTGTTTGTAATTAGGTTTATAGATTTTCTTCTGGTAATATCCAGCTTGGCATACAGACAGCTGTTGACATGCTTGGATGCATCTTAATTTTCTAAAAATCAGTTTAGCCTTCCCTTGTGTACACTGGACCAATGCTGAGCTTTGTACTTCTCAGACAGTTAAACAGAACCAGAGATGGCTTTCTGCTCTGCCTCTTTATCTTGTACAGAAAATAGCAAATATGCATGAGGCACAAGTCACAGACTTGTGTTCTAGAATAACTCTTTCAGACCAGGAGGTGGCATTGCTAATAAAGCCCTTGAGAATCAGCCAGATGAATTTGTCCTCTGATACAGAGGACTGGTGATGAATTGGGCATATGTGGAGAAGGAGCAGCTTCCATCATTTGCTGTCCCACATAGCTGGAAGCACGTGAGCAACAGGTATTCTTAGTACTTTGAAATACAAGGTCATACAGCTGGTAACACAGGTTCAGATCCTGCCTACAGAATGAAGGGCTTTACTTGGGATGGCAGTGGAGAAATAAATGAAAACGATGTAAGAGTTGGGACATGTAGGTTAGCATCACATTAGGAGCAAGAATAATTTATGCATCATGTAAGCAGAGGAACAGCAATAGGGATGACTGTTAGCTTTATCTTGTACACAATTGTGAGACCAGTTCTGGGAATGCTGCATCAAGTTCTGGAGGAAGCCTGCCAAAGAACTGAAGATGGTACAAAAATGAGCTACAGAATAATACAAGAAAAAAAAATGTAGTTAAGACAACTGAATTCTTCATGAATTGAAGTTGGATGAAAGTTGTGATGGGTTTGCCTTTGGCTGGGGGTCAAACCTCACACCCGCTCACCCAATTCCCCCCAACTCCCCCCACCCCCTGAGTATAGGGGAGAGAATTAAAGAGGTAAAGGGAAAAAAGGACTCGTGGCTTGAGATAAGAAAAATTTAATAACTAAACTACAATAATATTGAAAATAATACTATATACAAATGAGTGATACACAGTGATACTGCCCCCCCAACCCAATGACCAAGGCTCAGCCTATTCCTGGCTAACAATCCCAGATCAGGAGGAGTCCCAAAACCGCACTCACAGAACGGAGATAACAGTCCAAGCGTCCCAGACCGAGAGCTGACGAGGGTGGGGGGAGGGAAGGCCTTGGGAGAGCGACCATCTGGAGTGAGATGACCCAGAGCAAAAGAGATCCAGAACCAAAAAGGGCCGGTCTTCCAGAGGGTCCTCACCTATATACTGGGCATGACGTGTATGTTATGGAATAGATTATTGGCCACTTTGGGTCTCAGTTGCAAACCTGAGATCAAATCCTGGGCTAGTAACTGGGGCTATGCTCCCTCTCAGGTGTCTGTGGACAGCCAGAGAAGCTGAAAGACCTTGGCAGCTATGTAAATGTCACTTTTTATCAGCTTTCTTCTGGGCACCAATCCAAAACACAGCCTCTTACTAGCTATTATGAAGAAAGTTAACTCTGTCTCAGCTTAGCCCAGGACAAAAGTCCATAGGAGAACACTTTTAACACGGCTTCTGAGAAGATTTGTCTGTTTCACTTGTAAGTTCATTACTTCCCTCTCTCCATTGTTGCTCTGTCAATGACTAGGCTCTAATTGAGAAGTACTAGAATGTTCTTGATGCTGCTTTATTTCAGATGCTGGTGCTGGGAGGCTGTGGAGTTGGCTGCCTTTGACTTGAGTAACATTGTGCTTAGTGTAGTGAGCAGCTTTCTCTCCTAAAGTGTGTGGCAGCGCTTCATTCAATGGGGGATTCATTGCCTCTGTGAACTAGAGTAGATTTGATAAAATAGTGATTATCTGATGTCTGACTTCATCTTCTTGTCCTTTTCTCAGAGTGAAGAGAAGATCAAAGCTGTCCCAAGCCTCTATGGTATTCTTATGACCTTGAACCATATGGTCCAGCAGGATTATTTCCCTAAATCCCTGGCCCCAGTTCTCTCAGCTTTTGTCACAAAGTGAGTATGGTATTTGACATGCAGTCTTCTCAATGGGAGCTAGTGAAACTGAGGGTTAATAGCTACATGCAAGCTGTTCTGTTAAAGCACATTAAATATCTTCTGAAATTAAGGATAAACAGTTTGATGGGCTGTACTTTTATCTTGGTTACTCCAGAATGTAAGGTTTGGAGTAAAAAGTCTTGATCCTAAAGAAAAACTGTTGGAAAGTCTTGATTGCAACTAACTGGCTCTGAAGCAGAGACTGATGCCAGTCACAGAAGAGGTGTTTTGAGCTTGAGGAAACCTGCTGGGTTTCTAGCCACAGGTTGAGTGAACTATGAATACACTGGATCTAACTGTGCCCTGCAAATAATCCTTCTGAGTATGAGGGTCAGCAGAGCTCTGCCTGAATTGTCATGCTGTGTAACACCCAACACCAGCAGATGAAAACAGGGCAAAACACAAAGACTGAGTTTGTTCCTACTGTCACAACAACAAGGCTAGTGATTTTTTTTTTTTTTTCTTGAGAACTAAGTTGGGAGCATAAGTGTTGAAGCTGCTTCTACTGCTTGCCTCTATTTAATGTTACTAGTACAGGTATAGAATCAATTCCTGCCCTCACCAGCTTTAGTTTCTTTCATGTCTTAAAGCATAGATAATGCAACAGCAGTGGAAGCCATGTCTCTTCTGGATTAAATCACTGTGAACTTTAGTATTGATGTGAATTAGGTGGTTGAAAGCCAATGACCAATTATGCTTTACCAACTGAACAAATATACCTCCAACTCAGTCATTGTGGATTTAAGCAAGAAGTATCAGGACTTGGCATGTGAAGGTGTCCAGATGGATCACTGGATTTCTCCTGCTTCCTGCACTGCTGCCTGTGATCTTGCTTATTGATCAAATAGGGTCCTTGTGCTGTACGTATCTATACCAGCCCTAAAATAAAAGGGTGAAGGAAATGATGGCTTCATTCTTTATCAGGTGACTAATTATGGAGAGAGCCAACTTGATCAAAGCAAGTACTACTTAGTGTCTAACAGCCCCAGCCCTCCAAAGAGGATTTAAATCACTGGAAGATGGGAATACAGAGAAGAGGACTTTGCTTCAGTCTGTTTGACTCTTCTAATTGCTTATGTCAGATTCCAGTGCCTAGAGTAGCCTCTTAACTCAACTTGACGTGTCCTTCTAAACAAATTTGCTCACAACAGACACTTGTCCCCCTCTTCCTATATGTGTGTAGGTAGGCCTCTGCCAGGCTCCAGGCTTGCAAAATGCCAATAAATGTTTTTCATCTGTAGGTGATGCTGTATGTGACAAAATAAAACTCTGGTCTTAATGAATTCATCAACACAAACTCAATTGAATCCATAGCTAGCATTTCCCTACAATTACAAGAGGGGAAAGTCTCTTTCTAAAAGTGAGAGGTTGTTCAGAGGTCCTGTAAAAGTTGTGTGAGAACCAAGAGCTTCTCACAGTAGAAGGAAGATCTGTCTGCCTGCCTTCTGTCTGTAAGGGTGCTAATGCCAAGCCTGCAGTGTCCCTGTTTCTATGAAATTCTTGGAGCCAAAGATTTGTAATTTGCGAACACCTCTGTTGCAAGGTGTGATATTATCATAGGGAAACTTATATGCTGTGCAGCATAATGAAGTCAACAGTATACACAAGCAATATACCTTTGTGTTTTATAAATAAATGTACTTCTTAAAATGCTTTCCCTAAGGGAACAATGAAGACAGTTGTTAAATCCTTTCCAATTGCCTGGAGAGAACAAGAGCAGTTCAAGAACCACAAAGTCCAGTTAAAAGAGCTTCTCAATTAACCTACATCCCTTGTCTTTGCTTGAAATTGAGTCAGAACAAAATAATACCCAAGCCCCAGAAGACAAAGGCAAGGAATGGGAGAATGAAGAACCACCCGCTCTAGGAGAAGATAAGGTTTTAAACCATGTAAAGAACTAGAAGGTGCACAAGTCTATGGGACCTGATGAGATGCGTCTTTTGGTCCTGAGGGAACTGTCAGATCAAGTTGCCAAACCACTATCCATCATATTTGAGAAGTCGTGTCAGTCTGGTGAAGTTCCTGCTGATTGGAAAAGGGGAAATATAACCCCCATTTTTAAAAAGGGAGATAAGGAAGACCTGGGGAACTACAGGCTGGTCAGTCTCACCTCTGTGCCTGGCAAGATCATGGAGCAAATCCTCCTGGAATCTATGCTAAGGCACATGGAAAACAAGGAGGTGATTGGTGACAGCCAACATGGCTCCACTAAAGGCAAATCATGCCTAACAAATTTGGTGGCCTTTTATGATGGGGTCACAGCACTGGTGGATAAGAGAAGAGCAACTAGTGACATCTACCTGGACTTGTGCAAAGCATTTTACACAGTCCCGCATGACATCCTTGTGTCTAAGTTGGAGGGACATGGATTTGACAGATGGACCACCCAGTGGATAAGGAACTGGCTAGACGGCCGCACTCAAAGAGTTGTGGTCAATGGCTCAATGTCCAAGTGGAGACCAGTGATGGGTGTTACGCAGGAACTGGTATTGGGACCAATGTTGTTTAACATCTTTGTTGCAGCCATGGACAGTGGGATCGAGTGCACCCTCAGCAAGTTTGCCGATGACACCAAACTGTGTGGTGTGGTGGACATGCTGGGGGTGGTACCTTGAGAGGTGGGCCAGTGCAAACCTCATGAAGTTGAACAAGGCCAAGTGCAAAGTCCTGCACGCGCGTTGGGGTAATCCCAAGCACAAATACAGACTGGGTGGAGAATGAATTGAGAGCAGCCCTAAGGAAAAGGACTTGGGGGGGGATGCTGGTTGATGAGAAGCTCAACATGACCCAAGAATGTGCGCTTGCAGCCCAGAAAGCCCACCACGTCCTGGGCCGCATCAAAAGAAGCGTGGCCAGCAAGTCGAGGGAGATGATTCTCCCTCTCTGCTCTTGTGAGACCCCACCTGGATTACTGCATGCAGCCCTGAAGTTCTCAGCACAGGAAGGACATGGACCTGTTGGAGTGAGTTCAGAGGAGGGATGCAAAGATGGTCAGAGGGCTGGAGCACCTACTGTATTGAAGACAGGCTGAGAGAGTTGGGGTTGCTTAGACTGGAGAAGAGAAGGCTCCAAAGAGACCTTAGAGCAGCCTTCCAGTAACTAAAGGGGGCCCACAGGAGTAATAGGGAGGCACTCTTTATCGGAGAGTGGAGTGATAGGATGACAGATAACAGTTTTAAGCTGAAAGAGGGCAGATTTAGATTAGATTTTAGGAAGAAATTTTTTACTGTGAGGGTTGTCAGATTCTAGAACAGGTTGCCCAGAGAAGCTGTGGATGCCCCATCCCTGGAGGTGTTCAAGGCCAGGTTCAATGAGGTTTTGAGCAACCTGGGCTAGTGGAGGGTGTCCCTGTCCATGGCAGGGGGGTTGGAATTTGATGATCTTTAATGGCCTTTCCAACTCAAACCATTCTATGATTTTATAACTTCCTAACCTTAAATCAAACCTCTAACTCGTTAACCTAACAATCTGAAGAGCTCATTTGGGTTCTGTTTCTGCAACAGATCTACTTCCCGTCTGTTAAACCCATGAGTCCTTCATTTGCAGCAAACTCATGAATTTTTGTGATATTTTCTAGGTTTTTTCTTTAGGATCACTTCTTTCCTTTGGTTGTCCAGAACTATAAAGTTCTTGTAGCTGCCTAGGCTAGAACTCTGGTGCCTTTTGCTGTAAAGGGCTTACATCTGGAGTAGTCATTCTTCTCCTTTCTTTTGTGACATTGTGTGTAGTGTTCTCTATTCAAAAGCAATAATGAAATTATGGATACAGAGTGGAAGAAGCATCCATCTTAACCTGCTCGTGTCAGTCCTTTTTTCTTTTTTTTGGACACCAGAGGGTGCTGTGAATCCATATGTGCTTTGCTATACTTTATCAGGAGGATGCACTCATATGTGGATATTGGCTTGTCTGCTTGCGGCTTTGTGGTGGTGGTTGTAGTTTGGCTTTTTTTTGTAAGGGTTGGGTTTTGAGGTGGGGGGGTAACAGACTGTCGCACAGAGTGGCAGGCAGTTTAACGCTACAGCAAGTATGGAGGCTCTTAGTGTTAGAGGAGGCTTGGTGTTCAGCGTGGGTGCTGAGGGAGCTTGGCTATGATCAATGTCAGTAGCTCAGGTCCTCTTATTTCCAAAAATGTGGAGCTGCCTAGACAGAATCAGCCTTCTCATTGCAAACGGGGCTGGGTCTTCCAAAGATGACAACTGAAATACCTCACCCAGCCACTTGGAAGATAAACTGCTAGTTGTAATGGTGGCCTGTCTGTGCAGTGTGGGGCACTGAATGGCTTTTGGGGAATAGAAGGGGTTAACTGCTCTCCACAATGTGCTTCTGTTGAACTGCAGCAGACATGAAGCCCTATATGAAACAACTTCTGCAGCTATTGACTGTGTCCTGTAAATCGAGAGATGAACTTTTTTGCGCCTACATAGATATTCCAATCTTTATTTCAGCTCACCTTTCCCAAATTCAGCAGACCTCACTGCTGTTCATTATTAAAGGTTATTTTGCTGTGGTGGGATGGGAGAGAGGTAAAAGTAATGATTTCCATTCTCAAAACAGTGGAAAACATTGGATTAAAATTGCTTGGAGGAAGTTCCCTAATGGATGGATACGGACTGTTAGAAGTTTCAGTGATGCTTAGAGAACAGTTAACCTGTGGAAACAGAAATATATGTTACTGGGAGGTGTTGGGAATGTTAGAGAAATTTAGCCCCATGTTGACTTTGTATTTCCCTCATCTAGTTTCAAGGAGCACGTTATTCTGCGTGAGGTGGACCTCACTATTGCAATCTCTGTGCCAGGCCCTTTCAGACCTCCGCTGGTTCTGTGGGCTGTTTGTAACACACCCTTGAAAGGTGGCCCAGCAAACAGTCAGGTGTTACTTGACCACAGGGGTGGGGAGGGCAGAAAGTTACGTTGCCTTTAAAAAGACTTAAAAAGCCCTGAGAGCAAAGTCACCATTGGGTCATAGATAGCAGATGACTTGGCGAGAAAAGGTTTGAGTACAAGTAGGCTTGTGTTCTGTGTTTTGGGGCCCTAAACAGTGGATCTGTATGGCAAATCCCATTGCCAGAAGGGAGGGAGGGCGACTTCCACCTGGACCCACTTCGTTCTACCCAAAATGAGACGCTGGGCTTTAGAGATCAACAATCTGCTGCTGATTTTTGTATACCTGTGGAAATAAACCTTTTGATTCTTGGTTGTTGTCTTCTTGGCTTGGACTCAGCAACAAGAGAAAATTTTCTGCAGCAAGCTCTGGATGGGAAGCAGTGATCCATGCAGCAATGAGGGAATGGTTTCAGGAGAGATAACTGAGGAGAAAAGATGTAGACATTTGGGTATGCAAGCCCCATGCATTTGAAATAGTATTTATTTGCTCATTCAAAGTCAGATATTAAGCAGTTCTTGAATTTAGTATTTTAAATCTCTCTCTTTTATTTCCACAGACCAAACCGTGCTCTTGACTCCTGTTCATTTGCTCGCCACATGCTCTTACAAACCCTCCACCAGCTGTAAGAGACAAGAGACATGCTTCTGTGCCCTTCCTTCCTCATAGGACTGTTGTCAGCAGAGAACTCAGAGCTTCTTGGTGGGAGAGGATCCCTGAGCCCACAGATGTGCTGTTCTTTTTTTTTTTTTTCTTGTGCCTGTTTTTTGGTTTGTTTTTGTTTGTTTGTTTTGTCCTTTCCCCTGTAGGATGTCTGTCCTTCCTTCTGCTTTCACACACTTGAACAAATTTTTTTTTCTACTCCTCATGAAGCGACTCCCTGGTTTGCAGGGCAGGTGCTTATGCTAGAAAAAGTCAGTGCTGCTCTGAGCTCTGCATGAATTGAAGAGTTTTCCACTTGTCACATGGGCAAAGGTGTGCCAAGACTTAACACAGGGCCCAGAAGTGCTCTCATCAGGATCAACCCAGTTGTGCATTTTATTTTATTTTATTGGACTGTGACTCCTGCCTGATAGCATTCAGCACTGTGCGGGAGGGAGGCTACGCTGCTGCTGCTGCTGCCCCTGCTTCTCCAGGCCTGGGGAGTGCTTGACCCCTTTCTGGGTCAGAGGGGCAAGGTGTGTTCCCCTTTGTTTCTTCTTTCAAGTCCGTTTGTTGAAGGCAGTGTGTGGCTGATTTGTATTTTGATATACTTCTCCCCTGCTGCTGTGGCTTGGAATATTCGTGTAGTGTGTCTGACCCTGGTAGCCATTGCTTAAGGGAGCAAGCTTATTTTATTGTACATTTTTTTGCCATTGCCTGTGTTTGTTCCCCCTTCCTGCCCTTTCCTTGTCCCTTTCCCTTCTCTTCCTAATTAAATAGGCTTGGTTTGGAAATTAATACAATCCATGAAATCCCTGTGAAAGAAGTGTTCCCTTTATTCTCCCTTTGATAAAACACTGTGACTGTGTGCGCTATTCATGTGTTTGAAAGCTAAGCACCTGTAAGAGTGCAGAGAATTAGGGCTGTGCTTTTTGTGCTGAAGGAGTGTGCAGATGCCCCTAAATCTCTGTATGGAAGATTGTCCGTGTGCCTACACAGGTTTGTGGCACCTGTCTGTACCACTCCTGAGCCTGCAAGCTCACAGGCTCATCCTGCTCCCTCTTTCCAGCCTCTGAGAATTAGCACATCTCCTTCTCTTTAGATAGCAAAGAGTTGTTCCTTCCCTCTCTGTTTTCAGTTGGATGAGGCTGTTCATCCCCCTTTACCGGACCTTACAATCGACAGGCACTGTAAGTACAGCCAGTGCCAGGAAGAAGTCGAGGCGATGGAGTTAGCTGGCCCTTTGCTGTGAGGGGCAATATATATGCCACAGCTGGCAGGGTGCGTGTGCTTGGCCTCGATGCAGGAAAAGCTGGTGTTACCTCCCAGGGTGTGCAGGCAGCACTGACAGGACAAAGGGCTCGGGGCATGGGATTGAAATAAAATGTGTGGTATGTGCAAGACCTCCTTGTGCACACTCTCTGCTTGTGTTCTTCCAGGTTGTGGGCCTGTTCCAGGCAAACACTGGTGAAAGGGGGGTGGATGTGGGAAGTTTTGTGTGGCTATCATCCCGCAGGCTCAGGAAAGCAGCGTCTCTCGTCACTCTGGCAGGGGAGGTGTGGGCCTTCATGTAAGAGCAGTGCTCGATCCCTCATCAAGTAAAAGGCTGGCCTAAGGCTAAAAGCAAAATGTGTTTTCTGCCAGCTTCTGTTACTGAAGCTGGAACTCCTCTGTGTCCAAATGGGTAAAAATCTACTGAAGTTAAAGTACCTGCACCTACAGAAGGAGCTTCAGTCACTGCAGGCTCAGCCTTGTCTTCTTCACCTCATCCCATCCCATTCCTTCAGCTGCCTGTTGCAAAAGCAAATCTGTAAAGTTTTGTCACAAGCTTGAGGGCAAAACCGAGACATAAAAGAATCTGTATTTTCTGTAAGTCTTGAACCTAGTGTCGCTTTCCTTGGAGCTCCCTGTGTGATCTGATCTAGGTGTTCCTGTTCCAGCAGGGGGTTTGGACTAGATGATCTTTTGAGGTCCTTTCCAATCCCTAACATTCCGTGATTCCCTGCCCTCTTGTTGTTCATCATGTCCCTCTGCCGTGGAGGAGAGACATGGAGAAAAGGAAGGTGATGCAGAGACCAAGCCAAGGAGTTAACCCATCTGCAATGGGTCCCCTGGAGCATGTCCTGTGCACAAGGCGGGCGGATGGCCTGCGGAGGTCAGAGAGATGCTGCTGCTTGCACAAAGACCTGTGGGCCCGGCCAGGGGGAGAACTTGTGCGGGAAGGCTTGAGTAGCCAAGCCCCAGTAGCAGAACAAGTGTGAGATGTTCATCCCTAAATTTCTTTCAAATGCAAACAACATTTAGAAACAGAATGTCCTGGTGTTCAGTGCTGAAATTAGATGTNTGCCCTTCCTTCCTTATAGGACTGTTGTCAGCAGAGAACTCAGAGCTTCTTGGTGCGAGAGGATCCCTGAGCCCACAGATGTGCTGTTCTTTCTTTTTTTTTTCTTGTGCCTGTTTTTTGGTTTGTTTTTGTTTGTTTGTTTTGTCCTTTCCCCTGTAGGATGTCTGTCCTTCCTTCTGCTTTCACACACTTGAACAAATTTTTTTTTCTACTCCTCATGAAGCGACTCCCTGGTTTGCAGGGCAGGTGCTTATGCTAGAAAAAGTCAGTGCTGCTCTGAGCTCTGCATGAATTGAAGAGTTTTCCACTTGTCACATGGGCAAAGGTGTGCCAAGACTTAACACAGGGCCCAGAAGTGCTCTCATCAGGATCAACCCAGTTGTGCATTTTATTTTATTTTATTGGACTGTGACTCCTGCCTGATAGCATTCAGCACTGTGCGGGAGGGAGGCTACGCTGCTGCTGCTGCTGCCCCTGCTTCTCCAGGCCTGGGGAGTGCTTGACCCCTTTCTGGGTCAGAGGGGCAAGGTGTGTTCCCCTTTGTTTCTTCTTTCAAGTCCGTTTGTTGAAGGCAGTGTGTGGCTGATTTGTATTTTGATATACTTCTCCCCTGCTGCTGTGGCTTGGAATATTCGTGTAGTGTGTCTGACCCTGGTAGCCATTGCTTAAGGGAGCAAGCTTATTTTATTGTACATTTTTTTGCCATTGCCTGTGTTTGTTCCCCCTTCCTGCCCTTTCCTTGTCCCTTTCCCTTCTCTTCCTAATTAAATAGGCTTGGTTTGGAAATTAATACAATCCATGAAATCCCTGTGAAAGAAGTGTTCCCTTTATTCTCCCTTTGATAAAACACTGTGACTGTGTGCGCTATTCATGTGTTTGAAAGCTAAGCACCTGTAAGAGTGCAGAGAATTAGGGCTGTGCTTTTTGTGCTGAAGGAGTGTGCAGATGCCCCTAAATCTCTGTATGGAAGATTGTCCGTGTGCCTACACAGGTTTGTGGCACCTGTCTGTACCACTCCTGAGCCTGCAAGCTCACAGGCTCATCCTGCTCCCTCTTTCCAGCCTCTGAGAATTAGCACATCTCCTTCTGTTTAGATAGCAAAGAGTTGTTCCTTCCCTCTCTGTTTTCAGTTGGATGAGGCTGTTCATCCCCCTTTACCGGACCTTACAATCGACAGGCACTGTAAGTACAGCCAGTGCCAGGAAGAAGTCGAGGCGATGGAGTTAGCTGGCCCTTTGCTGTGAGGGGCAATATATATGCCACAGCTGGCAGGGTGCGTGTGCTTGGCCTCGATGCAGGAAAAGCTGGTGTTACCTCCCAGGGTGTGCAGGCAGCACTGACAGGACAAAGGGCTCGGGGCATGGGATTGAAATAAAATGTGTGGTATGTGCAAGACCTCCTTGTGCACACTCTCTGCTTGTGTTCTTCCAGGTTGTGGGCCTGTTCCAGGCAAACACTGGTGAAAGGGGGGTGGCTGTGGGAAGTTTTGTGTGGCTATCATCCCGCAGGCTCAGGAAAGCAGCGTCTCTCGTCACTCTGGCAGGGGAGGTGTGGGCCTTCATGTAAGAGCAGTGCTCGATCCCTCATCAAGTAAAAGGCTGGCCTAAGGCTAAAAGCAAAATGTGTTTTCTGCCAGCTTCTGTTACTGAAGCTGGAACTCCTCTGTGTCCAAATGGGTAAAAATCTACTGAAGTTAAAGTACCTGCACCTACAGAAGGAGCTTCAGTCACTGCAGGCTCAGCCTTGTCTTCTTCACCTCATCCCATCCCATTCCTTCAGCTGCCTGTTGCAAAAGCAAATCTGTAAAGTTTTGTCACAAGCTTGAGGGCAAAACCGAGACATAAAAGAATCTGTATTTTCTGTAAGTCTTGAACCTAGTGTCGCTTTCCTTGGAGCTCCCTGTGTGATCTGATCTAGATGTTCCTGTTCCAGCAGGGGGTTTGGACTAGATGATCTTTTGAGGTCCTTTCCAATCCCTAACATTCCGTGATTCCCTGCCCTCTTGTTGTTCATCATGTCCCTCTGCCCTGGAGGAGAGACATGGAGAAAAGGAAGGTGATGCAGTGACCAAGCCAAGGAGTTAACCCATCTGCAATGGGTCCCCTGGAGCATGTCCTGTGCACAAGGCGGGCGGATGGCCTGCGGAGGTCAGAGAGATGCTGCTGCTTGCACAAAGACCTGTGGGCCCGGCCAGGGGGAGAACTTGTGCGGGAAGGCTTGAGTAGCCAAGCCCCAGTAGCAGAACAAGTGTGAGATGTTCATCCCTAAATTTCTTTCAAATGCAAACAACATTTAGAAACAGAATGTCCTGGTGTTCAGTGCTGAAATTAGATGTCTATAGGAAAAAAGGGTGTGTGAGGGTAGAAGTGACAGTCTCTGCAGAAGAGAGATTTGCTTCTAGGTAAAACATGGAGTCAAGTCCCCTAAAATGGGCTTATGCCTCAGGATTAGGAAAAAAAAAAAAAAAGGATGGGAATTGCTAACTCTGGTTTCCATTAGAAGTTGTTCCCAGAGGATGACTTCCCAGCGCTTCCGGTGCTGCTTCAGCCTGTCTTGTGCAACCATCTCACCCCAAAAGCACTGTTGTTGTCAGAGATAGTTTTAATTTGAACTTCATTAGCCCAGCAAGGCACTGGTGATGCAGAGCTCCGTCTGCGTGGTGCAGTTTTGGGTGTATCTGTGAGCAGTGAAACCCTTTAGTGGTAGTGATAGGATCAGGCTCCTTGCAGGCAAAGGGGAAACATTTTCTTTAATGAAAAGCAAAAGTGTCTGGCCTGGCAGATGTGGGTTAAGCCATGCATGGAAGCTTGAGTGTGCAGCCTTCGTGTCCTGTCAGAAAGACCAAAGACTGGCTGCCTCCCTGCAGCTTTGGCAGAAGCTAAAGCTGGTGAGGTCGTTGCTGGCAAGATCGCTGCTGGGTAAATGAACAAACTGTAAGACTGCAGGGAGGCTGGGGAAACGGCAGATGTGGCACTTGGTGCCTGGTACCACATCTCAACCTCCCCATGGTCCTCCAGCAGAGCCCAGGCCACCATCAGGGAGGTGCTGCTGTCCACACGGATGGCTAGGCAGGGGTGGGGGCTCCTGGCCAGGAGAGATGTGGGGGATCAGGCAGGGTGGGTGGGCCAGCGTCCATGGTTGTGGTGGGTGGTTCCATACCAGCTGGTTTCTGCTCAAGTGCAGGGTGGCTAGCAGCAGGGCAGAGGAGGTTGGGAGTTCAGGTGGAGGTGATCAAGGTCTCCCAGACTCCTGAAAGCACCCAGCTGGAGCTGCTCCAGGCACAGGGCAGGGATATCCAATGATATCCAGCAGGTCTGGGAAGAAGCTGGTTTCCAGCATGGGGAAGGGGTGGTGCTGCAGGGTCAGCTTGGAGGTAGCACAGGGGGTGACAGTGGGGACAGGCTGGCATTGGGGCAGTGGACACAGCACTGCTAGACAGAACGGGAGCAGTTTGGGTGGGGGACACAAGGGCCAGGCCATGCTGGCACCATGCAGCAGGGGTACGGTGAGGACCACCAGCCAGAGCGCCAGCACTGGCCAGAGCGTGGCTGTGACATGAAACAGGCACCGCTGCCTTCACCTGGCCCTCCCCAATGCCAGATGCGACCCCCAAATGGGTCTTGGAGATTTGGCACAGGCAGCGAGCTCCCCAGGGTGAGGGGCAGGTTCATCCTCTCTAGACCTATGTCCCCAGTGGTCCTCCCTGCACAGCAGAGCGGAGGCGAGCACGAGAGCTGATGCTGGCAAGCTGCTCATCACATCAGTGCAGTTGGGCGGTCACCCTGTGTCACAGGAGCACTGAGCACCCTGGGAGCCTGCAGGGACAGCAGTGGGGAGGTTCGTAGATCCCGGCTGGCATGTCCGTAGCCCACAGGTGGCACCAGAATGGGACATGCTAGTTCTGGCAGCTGAGATTGATGAACAGGAGAAGGGCTTGAAGGGGACAGAGATGTTAGTAGCAAGTCTTCCAGATTTTTTGTCAGGCTGCAGAGCTGCTTGTGTTCCCTGGGAGAGCAAAATGTAAGCCAAAAAAGGGAAATGACAGCACCAGGGAGGAAAACAAAGGCCTCCGTGGATTTCTGCAAGCAAATGATGCTTCACATAGGCACCGCTGCCCCGGCCTCATCAAAACAAGCAGAGAAACAAAATCAGGCAAACTCAGGGCTGTAAATGTGGCACAGCCCTGCAGCCCAATTTGCCAGCTGCCTCTTCCTTTTGCTCAGGCTTACTGCTGCCATTGCAATTTTGGCTGGATGTCACCTTTCTTCTCTGCATCCCGGTAGCTCCTGTGACTTACATAACCAGGAAAGAAAAGACAAAGCTCAGGAAACAGTGAGTGCAAACCCCACAGGGGCTCTGGCTGGGCTGGTGCTGTGACAAGCCAGCCTTTGGCTCCCCAGTGCCAGTGCTCATGGCCCCAAAGGGCAGACGATGTCTGGGTTGCTGCCCTCTCTCCAGGGGTGCTCTACCCTTCCCCCGCCTTCTCCTCCTCCTCTTCCCGTTTTTCTGGCTCCGTCCAGCAAGAGCTGCTGGGAAAGCGACACAACGGGGCCCATTCAGCTCTTGCTTCTGTGAAGAGAGCAAACACCGGCGCAGGAGTTCGTCAGCCACTGGACGGGGCAGAGAGGTACCTTTTCCCTCTTTCTCTGCTGCTTCTTGAGGTCCAGGTACCCCCCAGTCCCAGGTGTGTGAACCCCCCCCAGATGTGTGGGAGGGGGTGGTGGGGCAATGCCTGGCCCATGGCGGTACAAGATGTGGGCTGAGCTGGGGGCATCATGTTGGTGGCACTCGCTGGTGGCTGCACAGGTGGGGGGGTGACCCTAGTGTATGGGGGGGGGGGAAGCCAAGGCAGAGCTGGCTATGGTGATGGCAGCAGGCCAGAGTGGGGGCATGGGACCATGGAAGATGACGAGCCACGATGGGCAAGGGGACAGGCAATCCTCTCTGGGTTTGAGCCTTGAAGACCCCACTGCTGCTGCTCCCCAGAGCTTAGGGGAGAGGGAAGGGGGGCAGGGGGTTGTATTGGCCATATCTGCAGCCCACCTGGCCCCTCTGTGCTCACCCCAGTCTTGGCCCCTCTCCGGCACCTCCACCCCAGGGGCTCGCGCCTGCCTGGCCAAGACTAACCCGTTCTTCCTGCAGCTAAACAGTGGAGATCTGTTCCAAAACCTGCAATGAATAGCTTGAGGTGGGGGAGTGGGGAGTATGCAAGGAGGGAGGCTCAGAGCTGGGAGGCGGAGGTGGCTGAGGTGGAACACTGGCAATTAAAAGAGAGGTGACAGCTCAAAAAGCTGACATGAACATATCCCCTGGGTGGCTATACCTGCTTGCCTTACGAAAAAACCCAAGCCCCGATTGTAGAAGGAATATTGATATGCTGTACAGATCAATACAATGTTATGCTAGTGATATAAGAAGAAAAAGAGGGATGTGTCTGCTCCAAGCCAGATCCCCAGGAGGGACCCTGTGCTCCTGATGAACCCCAAACATCTCTCAGGAATTTAGATAGCAAGGGCAAAAGCTCTTTCCAAGTAGCGACCTGCTGTGACCTTCACTTTTCACTCTAAATACTTATTTTCTCCTTCTTCTGCTCTCTTCCTCATTTTTAACCTGTGAAATCATGGTATAAGAGGAAGGGATAGTGAGACCTGCCCCACTGGGTCACAGCGATGCCCCCATGGCACCCGGTGCAGATGGGTGATGCTGTTTGGGGGTGGATGGAAGCCTGACTCCCCCTCTGCCATCCCTCCCCAGGCCTCACAGGGGCCTGTCACTAGGTTCTCTCAGCCATGTGCCCATCCTGGAGGCTCCTCCTGCTCACGGCAGCCCTGGTGCTGGGGAGGACGGCTGCTGCCCGCTGTCCCCCACCCTGTGTCTGTGACAACCTCCGTGCCCACACCCTGTGCCTCAATGGGAGCCTGACGGCCATCCCCAACACCATCCCGCAGGTGGGCAAGGGAACGGGCAGGGGATGGGGGGAGGAGGTGGGGATGGCAGCCCTGGGGTAACTCAGTATTTTATTTCTATGACCAACAGCTCACCAAAAAACTGGACCTTCGGGGCAACAGTTTCATGGTCATCCCGGCAGGAGCCTTCCTTGCCACCCCGTACCTCACACACTTGGACCTGCAGCGCTGCAAGCTGGAGAGGCTGGAGGAAGGGGCTTTCCGGGGGCTGGGGAGGCTGGTCTACCTCAACCTGGCCTCCAACAGCATAGCTCTCCTCTACCAGGAGTCCCTGGATGGGCTCTCCTCCCTCCAGCAGCTCATCCTGACGGGGAACCGCATCGAGGAGATCCAGCCGGGTGCTTTTGGCCATCTGGGGTCACTCACTGTCCTAGATCTGAGGGCGAATGCCTTAGTCTACCTCCCGGACATGGTATTCCAGGGTCTGCAGGTCCTCAGGTGGCTCCGGCTGTCCCACAACGCCCTCCATGTGCTGGGCAGTGAGGCCTTTGCCGCCCTGCCTGCCCTGCGCAGGCTGAGCCTGGACCACAACGAGCTGCAGGCGCTGCCTGGCGAGGCCCTGGCCAGGCTGGAGGGGGCCACCCGGCTGGACCTGGGCCACAACCCCATCACTTATGTGGCTGAGGAGGCCCTGGCCATGGCCTCCCTGAAGAACCTCTTCCTGGACCATGCTGCTCTCCAGGACGTGGCACCCGATGCCTTCACCCGCAGCCCCCAGCTGCGCACGCTAGACCTCCGTGAAAACCAGCTGCAGGGGCTGCTGCCCCTGGCTGGGGTCGGGAGGCTGGTGAGGATCAGCCTGTCCGGGAACCCCCTGTTCTGCTCCTGTCTCCTACGCCCCTTCCACGAATGGCTGGTGAGGGCACGGGTGCAGGTGGAGGGGGCCTGCGCCGCACCCCCTGCCCTCTGTGGCCAGCGCCTGGACTCCTTGAGGCCTCAGGAGATGAGATGTGGCCACCCCCAGCTGCTCCCCAGCCCTGCTGCACCATCGGAGCATCCAAGGGCAGCTGGCAGCAGGCAGTGCCCCCAGGGGTGCGCCTGCTCCCCCGATTTCCGTCATGGGTCCTGTGAGAACAGGGCCCTGCAGGAGATCCCTCAGGGCTTCCCCAAGGACACCCGCCTCCTTGACCTGCGTCGAAATGCCTTTGGGACGGTGCCAGCAGGTGCCTTCCCTGGCCTGAAGGAGCTGGTGTCCCTCCACCTGCAGAGCTGCGGCATCACGGCGCTGCGCCCTGGGGCGCTGCGAGGGCTGGAGAGCCTGGTCTACCTCTACCTCACTGACAACAGCCTCTCCACCTTGGCAGCCGCTGCCTTCGAGGGGGCCCCACGCCTGGCCTACCTTGACCTGGACCGCAACACCTTCACCCACCTCCCCACCAGCACCTTCCAGCTCCTGCCCAACCTCATCTCCCTCCACCTGCAGCACAACGCCATCGGGGAGCTGGCAGAGGGCAACCTGGCCGGGGCACAGGGGCTGCGCTGGCTCTACCTTGCCGGGAATGCCATCAGGCACATCGCCCCTGCCGCCCTGGCTCCTGCCAAGATGCTGGAGAAGCTGCACCTGGAGGGAAACCACCTGGCGGAGGTGCCCACGGCGGCCCTGAGAGGCCTGGCTGCCCTGAGCGAGCTGAAGCTGTCCCGAAACCCCATCAAGCGCCTGGGGGACGGTGCCTTCCTGCCTGTGGCCTCCAGCCTGCAGCACCTCTATCTGGACAACATGGGCCTGGAGCGGGTACGCATGGCCGGTGGACCCCCAGGGGCAGGGGTACTGCAGGGTACAGCCCTAGGTCCCATCTTGTCCCCATACCCAGGGCTGGTGGTCCCTATAGGAATACGTGAATGGATGTCCACGAACTCTCAAGGCTTCAAGAGATGCTCCAGAGCCTGACTGGGAGGAGAAGCTTCCTCAGGCTCAGCCATTGTCTTGCTCCAACCTGTCCCCTTGCTCCATTTGATCCTTAAAGACACTTGGTTTCAGTGGGGTCCAGACCATTCCCCAAACCACCCCCTTTCCCCAGCCCTGATCATATTTCTCCTGCTCTTGCTCCGATCTGTCCTGTGGGACTTTTCACTGCTCTTACCCTGAATTCCTCCACCCTCTAAAGCAAGCAGTGTTAGCACCACTCTTGTAAGGACCATCCACCTTTAACAGCACCCAGGGATTGCTCTAAGACCTTTCTGCATGTCACCTTCCTTTCAGGAAGACTGAGCAGGGTCTAGGAAGTCCCAAAATGTGACGAAACTGGTTAATTACCAGTCCCCAAGCATGTGTGCTGCTGTTTAAAACAGCTCTTTCATGGGGCTGCCAGGTTCAGGACAGGCTGCCTCAGCCCCCCAGGCTGATAAGCAGGGCAGAAGCAGAGTTGCTCCCCTGACTCCCCCCTCACTTTGTTGCAGATTTCTCATGGTGCCTTCGCTGGTCTCGGTCCCAAGATCAGAAGCCTCTACCTGGAAAGGAATAAAATGAGCAACATCCCCGACATGAGCAACTTCACGGGCCTGGAGATCCTCAACTTGAGGGATGTGCCTTTCCGCTGCGACTGCCAGCTCCTTCCCCTGCGCAGGTGAGTGCCGCGAGGGGGGACAGCCAGACCCTGCCATGCCGGAAGCAAAAGCCCATGGCACACTGGCCCTTTTGGGTCTTCTCCCACAACACGCTGGCCAGTTCGTGTCTTCTCCCCCAGTGGTGAGATGGTGCATGTGCCTATGTGCAAGGATGGAAGTAGCCTGGGCTTCCTGGTGCAGGGAAAGCAGCTGTAAGAGATGCTCAGATGTTCAAAGCTCAGCCAGGTGAGGCCGTGAGCAACCCGGCCTGGCTTTGAAGGGACCTGTGCCCACTCGCAGGCACGGAGTTTTGCCTCTCTTTTCACCCCCTCCCACTCCTTTCCCTGATCTCCTGCCCTCTTTCCAGGTGGATTGACAAACTCAACCTCCGTGTAGGGGCCACTTGCGGGTCCCCTGCAGAAGCCCAGGGGCTGAAGGTGAAGCTTTCCCCCACTTTCCAAACCTGTCCTGGCTGGGGCCGAGGCAAGGCTGGGGGAGCCAGTCCTGACAAAGCCACGACTGCAAGCAAGCCCAGCAAGAAAAAGAGGTCAGGAAAATCACCAGCCAGAGGCTTCAAGAAGAGCAGAGCTTAGGAAAGGTGTGCAGGACACAATAGGGCCACACCTACAGTCTGGTGAGAGCAGGTTTTTTTTAGACTTGTCCCCATTGCAGCGACATGGATATTGCACAAGGTGCAAAGGAGGGAGCCTGGTGCCACCACAGTGATGCTGATTTGCCAAGGATGGGGGGGTTTGGTTTTGCAGGACACAGAGGCATGTTACTCTGGAAAGAACTGGTGCAAAAAAAGCTTCCATAGCATTTGCAGCATGCTTTGATGACTCTAATAACAAAGCCAAATACTTGCTTTTTATTCCCAAGGCTCCTTCCAGTCATGTGGAAAAGCTGGAATTCACAAGTTTGGTTTTGTTTTCAAGAGCGCTGCGCTTTCACAGCTTCAGAAATTATTAAAGAGCCCCGAGCGGGACTGCAAACAGCACCAATGCAAGATCCTGCACTGGCTCAAATCTTAAAGCAGAAAATATAGAAATTATAATCAGTGAAAACATGGCCTGAATTCCCAGAAGCTCCTCAGAATTAAAACATAAGCAGATTGAAACCTTTCTACTTCCTGCAAAATTTGATCAGTGGTCCAGTCAGTGGAATGGGATCACTAATCCCATCACAAACGATGTGCCCAACCTCTTTGCCACAGCAGCCCAGACTGGGAGGCCCTGGTCCCATTTTAGAGTCAGAAGTTTGTTAAACTCAAGAAGATTTCTAGCCACTAAACAACCATGTGGGGCATGTAACTGTTACAGCAAAAAAAAAAAACCAACCAAAAAAACACAAACCAGGAGGAAGAAAGCCAAAGGTATTTGGAAAATACCCTATAAAGACAGGTGGCCCTACAAGCCCAGCTCTTTGACAAGGCTGGGTAAAGGTGGGAGCCCAGGAGGGAGGGGAAGAGAGAAACATGATGGCTTTGCCCTAAAAATCCCACATCCCCATGGTTTCCCCAGGAGCCCAGGGCCTGCCTGGGGGGCTGTTAGGGATGGGCCGAGATGGCACAGCTCTTGGGCCCAGTTTGACACAGACCCTCCCCCCCTTTCTCCACTTGTGTTTCATTTCTTCCCCGTGGACTCCCTTATGAGGAAAGGCTGAGGGAGCTGGGTCTCTTTAGCTTGGAAAAGAGGAGACTGAGGGGTGACCCAATTAATGTTTATAAATATGTGAAGCGTGAGTGTCAGGAGGATGGAGCCAGGCTCTTCTCTGTGACATCCAGTGATAGGACAAGGGGCAATGGGTTCAAGATGGAACATAGGAGGTTCCACTTGAACATGAGAAAAAACTTCTTCACAGTGAGGGTGACAGAGCACTGGAACAGGCTGCCCAGAGAGGTTGTGGAGTCTCCTTCTCTGAAGACATTCAAAGCCCGCCTGGATGCGTTCCTGTGTGATCTGATCTAGGTGTTCCTGCTCCGGCAGGGGGATTGGACTGGATGATCTTTCGAGGTATCTTCCAATCCCTAACATTCTGTGATTCTGTGACTTTTCTTTCCTTCCCAGTTAAAGGCACTGTTTGCCTCATCAGAAGGGAAAAGAAGACAGTGTTAATTACTCCCAGTTTCTGCACTGTGTCTTCTAGATGGTTAGCTTGCCAAGTTTTTTTGGTTTTTTTTTTTGTCTTGTCATGAACCACTGTGCAAAGCAGGAACTATTTTGGCATCACAAGCTCTTGCCTGGAAACTAGAGGGGAGCACGGCCAAGGCAGCCATTTCATGGCCAAGATGGTGTCCTGGGCAGACACCATTTCCCTGTAGGGTTTGACAAGGCACTTGCCCTACAGTCGGCCAGGCTCTGCAGTAGCACCAACAGGCAGGGCACTTCCTCACCTGTAGAAAGTTCACAGGAACCTGCTGCAGGAGATTTTAAACTGTTTTTCATCACTGGTGTCATACTGACCTTTCTGATTTCCACCCTGAACTTTGATGGCCAGTCTGGGAAGAGAAGAATGTTACAGCTTCCCTCTAAAACAGGAAATGGCATCCCCTGCCTCAAGTCACCTATGGCATTCTTGTGATATTCAGCCCTTACACAGAACTGGGACGTACAGAGGGGTGAGGGCACAGAAAAACCTTATTGTATGCCTCAAAAAAACCACACAAAATGCTGTCTACTTATTCCAACCCAGTTACAGCCCTCTTCTCCTCCCCCTCTTGGCTAACCCTGGTATTCTGGTGACCCAGAAAGCAATACACAAGCCTTTGGCTTCTTCCTCAAGTTTAATTCACAGGACTTTAGGGGACTGATCATAGATAAAATTTACAGTAGGACTGCTAAAAATTTAAAAATTCTAACTGTGCACCATGTCCTCTGCAGTTCTGGGTTCATAAGCAAGACATGATAGCACTCATAAAAGGTCTCTCACTCCCTCAAGAGGCATCATCATCCCTTTTTGTGTTTGTTTGGGGTTTTTTTTCCTACCTCTTTCCACTCTTTCTGTCCAGACTTTCTCAGGGGTTGCAGGGCCTAGACCAAGGAGCACAGCACCGATGTCCTATGAGGGCAGCCTGTTTCCTGACACATGTGACCCGCACACATCATCCCAGACTGCAGCTCGCCACCTCCAGCCACAGCTGAGAACACAAACTGCCCCTTCTGTGCTCTGGCAGCCTCTTTCCTCATTGGGAACTCCTGCTTGGAAAGGTGCCTTCAAAGCCAGGCACATATGACCCCAGCAGCCACCCTGGTCATGCTCCTCAGTGTGCCTGTGGCCTGGCCAGAGTCTGTTTCCCAGAGCTTAAAATTCCAGGTCTGGGGGAAATTTTCTTGCACACTGGGAAAGCAGAGTTGTGATGTTGCAGGGTGGTCTGCCTCAAAAAAGGGAAGGCCCTTTTAGTCTTCCACTTCCTTTTGCCAGGACTTTCTCCAAAGAGTCACAAGGTGAAGCGCAGGCTGCTGTGGGCAGCTGAGGGATACTTGAGGATCAGTCTGTGTCCTCCTGCTTTATGCTGCTGATGGGAATGGGAAGCTCTGTAGCTCCAAATTCTGCTACCGAGGGGTCGATGGTTTCTTCTTTCACCTGCACAGCAATGACTAGCAAGAGACAGAAAGAGAGAGGGAAAAAATAAATAAGCAAAATCAACCCATGCTGCCTCACTCTACCTGCAGCACCCCAGAACCAGCTCTGTTCAAGCAGATACTCAAAATGCCCCAGGTTTCCAGCCCACTTCTTGAAGGTCCCTTACCACAGGCAGCCCTGTCTTGCTGGCACAGATGTGTCCATGGTCACAGTAGCAATCAGGATGGGAGTAAACCCTGGGAGCATTCAGCTGCCTGCTCCCAAGAACAGCTTCTCCTAGGGCCAAGGGAGGAAAAGCCAGTGGGGTCCATTCTCTACCTGCCTGGATCCACACAGGGGAAATTAAACCTCTGTGAACAACAGGGACCTTCATGAGACTCCGTCTCCATGTGCACAAAACACCTTACCCACCCTCTTCTCCAACACCCACGAGGGTTGGTGGGTGACCCAGCTGACAAATGCTCTTCCAGTCACCACATCTCTCGATGCTCAGCACAACGCGCTGTGTTCACATGCTGCGATGGCCCTTATGGGGACTGGGATGTGACAGCACACCACTGACACATCCATCTTGTCTCTCCTCCCTAACTGACGTCACACAACCAGACTGTTCAGTAGGGCAGCCAGGCCCTCAGCAGGCATCAGCAGGATCAAGGCATCTAGCTGTACCACCAAACCTTCTCAGGAGGCAAACCTTCCCAGGGAAAGCAGGCAAAAACTTTCTTCCACTCTCTCTGTCTCTGGAGGAGTGGGGAAGGACATCTAATCGCGGTGCTGCCTTTCTCTGCCTGGGAGCACCCATAACTTAATGGCCAAGAGGCAGCACAGGCCTCAGGAGGGCCAGTGGCATGCAGGGCGTATACAAGAGAGTTGTGTGTAGAGTAACTTGTTCCCTTACTCTCGTCAGGGGCTGGCTCTGGCAAAGCCTTGCTGACAGCTTTCGCTTCTCGCTTTGTCTTCAGGGCTGAAGGCTTCTTGACAGTCTGCTTGATGGTGCGGGTTTTGGCAGGCAACTTTTTTCCTTAACAAAGAGATAACAAACAGAGCATGGGGAAAAAGGTGTTTCTTTTCCCCTAGAAAATCAGCAACCCTGCTCCACTGAGAAACCACAGGCCAGGGACCAGCACAGCTGACCAGCAAGCTACATGGTCATTAGCTGCCACTGGTTACTCAACAGAAATGGCCTACTGGAAAAAAACCTCTATAATCATCATCTCAAAATATGCTCCTCTGTGTTCTCCTTCATTAAAGGCAAGGCACCCGCGTGTGTGCTTAACTCCCGAGGAGCAGGTCCTGCTGGAATCAGTCTGGAAACAGCTTTGCTTACCTGTCTGGGTCTAGTCCTAGGCAAAGCGCATGTTGGCTGCAAGGCACGGACACTGTAGCATTAATGTTTTCATTATTAGCTGACATTTTTATTTAGGTTGAACATCCTTATACTCTTTAGATGTCCTTTCCTCTCCACCCCCCAGGAAGGAGTTTCTTGCCTGTCTATGCATGATTTGCCACAGCTACTGCAACAATGACAACAACAATGACAAGATGAAACAATAACATGGTCCAGCCCCACTACTGCCCTCTTCAGCCATCTTAAGGCCTTTCCATCAGCGCAAAGCAGGCAGGGTTGCTCTCCAGCTACCCTCCAGCTGCAACAAATTTTCTCCCTCCAGCCATGGACACAGTGGGGAAAGCAGCACAACCTCACGCCTGGAAGCAAGCGCCATCTATACCTCGGCCAACAGAAAACAGGCTGCAAAACAGATCCTTCCCACACACGCAGCTCTCTGCTGTCTTAGGCAATGGGGGCAGTTAAGAAGGATGAAGCTGTGTTGTCAAACCCACAGGTGACTGGGGGCATCCACAGCAAGACAAGGCCTCTCTCTCCTGCTCTGACAGGACATGGACAGGATTCCTCTAACTGGGCCCAGCCTGCGAGCGAGCCGGAGGGCACCAATCAAACATCACTCACTCTTCTTTCCATAGGGTTTCTTCTTCTTCTTGGGCACCTCCTTGGCCTTCACTGGAGTTGTGGGCTCTGTCATGGAGACGAGAGGGAAACGAAAGCCAAGTCCCATAACCAGTAGGTAACTGGGATGAAGTGACATAAGCGAGAAACAAGATATACCCGTCCCCCCGAGCCAACGCCCTCTTCCCGTGACAACCAGCCGAGAGGAAAGCAAGGCTCTAGCGCAGTTGCTGTCTGTGCTTCCAGGCGAGGGCCCAGGGTGGCAGGCTGGGGCAGCATAGGGGAGACAGGCCCAGTAGAGATTGGGCAGGGGCAGTAAAGAAACAAGATTCGTAGCTTGGGACAAAGAGGAAAACACCTGCAAAGGCGAGGCAGTGGCCTCCCTGCGACAAGGGAAGGAACAGACTCTTGAGAGGGATGCTCTTACCTTTTACAGGCAGAGCCCAAGAATTGATGAGAAAAGGGAGAAGGGGCCGAGCCCCCTCTGCTACCTGGCTGAGGTTGTAGGTATGCTTAGTAAAAGGGAGCTGTGCAGGGACAGGACAACCTGGAACTCTACCTGACTTCATCAGGAGCAATTCTCTGTTGGTGTGCAGGTGGGGGAACAGAGGGCAAACAGAGCCAACCTCCAATCTCAGGCTGGTTTTTCCCCCACCAGAGACTCCTCCCCCTGCCAACTGTGCCAGCAGAGGAAGACTTATGGTAGCCAGCGCACATCAAGGAAGCAATTTTCTCCTCCCTACAGGGCCCAAAAAGGAGGTGCCACTCACAGAGCAGAAGGAAGGAAACCTTTACCTCTAGTGTTAGAAACCACAGTCAAATCTTCACTCACCTGGAACAACAGGTGGTTGAAGCTGGTAGCCTGTCAGCTCACACCACCCCACAGGATAAATGTCAGGAGACTCACAGTCCACCCACTGGTCATACTCATTGTCCCAGCCATCAAAATGGATGCTAAGGAGACGGTGGACTACACGCTTCACTGTGGCCACGCAGATGAGCCGGGGCTCCATCAGGTCCACTGCTTCTACCTTCATGCCTGCTTTGAAGCCGTGGTTTGGGCAGTCCTGGGTGCAGAAAAAAAAAAAAACAAAAAAAAAAGAAAACCCAAGGCCATTGCACCCAGTCCAAACCCACACCTGGCCACCAGCACCCTAGAACTGCTAAGGGCTTGCCTCCAGCTTAAAGCAAGCAGAGAGAAAACAAGTCCATGGTTGAGCAACAGAACCAACTGGTCACATAAAAGAAGGGGGCACACATGAACAGATCCAGGGCCAGCCGTGTTCTTAGTGAATCTCAGCCCAGCCTTTAGAAACAAGATACTGACCCAGGGGCAGCAGCAGCAGACAGCAGTTAAGGGACACCCGATCAAACCCATTAACCTGAGATAGCCCTGGGAAATCAGAAAGATTGGCACAGGCCCAGGTGCTGCAGCAGTTTTGCTGATGCAAAGCAGCCCCCCCCACTCAAGTGCCAGCCACATGTCCACAGCAATAAAAGTGGTGCAGCCTGGAGCTCTTGGAAACACAAGAGAATCACAAGTCATGCTCAGAGGGACCAAAGACATAATTACATCCACAAAGGCACGACACTGCTTGTCCCAGCCTTCGGCTCTCCTTAGAAGTGCTGACTGGCTCCAAAGAGCAACCCAGCAGACACCGGATATCGTCTACCCTGACTTCAGTAAAGCTTTTGACACTGTCTCCCATAAGATCCTCATAGAGAACCTGATGGAAGTATGGGCTGGATGAGGAGACAGTGAGGTGAATTGAAAACTGGCTGAATGGCTGGGCCCAGAGGGTGGCGATTACTAAAAGGAAGTCTAGCTGGAGGCCAGTAATTAGTGGTGTACCCCAGGGGTCAATACTGGGTCCAATCTTGCTCAACATCATTAATTATCTTGATGACATGACAGAGTGCACTGTCAGCAAGCTTGCTGGTGATGCAAACCTAGGAGGAGAGACTGATACATTAGAGGGTCATGCTGCCACCCAGAGAGACCTTGACAAGCTGGAGAAATAGGCTGACAGGAACCTCAGTTCAAAAAACGACAATGCCACATCCTGCACCTGGGGAGGAACAACCCCAGGCACCAGCACATGCTGGGGCCAAGCGGCTGGAAAGCAGCTTGGCAGAAAAGGACCTGGGGGTCTTGGTGGACACCAAGTTGAACATGAGCCAGCAATGTGTCCTTGGGACAAAGAAGGCTAATGGTAACCTTGGCTGCACTAGGAGGAGTGTTCCCAGCAGATCAAGGGAGGTGATCCTTCCCATCTGCTCAGCATTGGTAAGGACATACCTGGAGTGCTGGGTCCAGTTATGGGCTCCCCAGTACAGTAGAGACATGGACATACTGGAGAGAGTCCAGGGAAGGGTCATGAAGGTGATGGAAGGGACGGGAGCATCTCTCCCATGAGGAAATGCTGAGAGAGCTGGGACTGTTCAGCCTAGAGTAGAGAAGGCTCACAGGGATCTCATTAATGTCTATAAATGCCTGAAGGAAAGGTGCAAAGATGGAGTTGGGCTCTTCTCAGTGGTGCCCAGGGACTAGGACCAGATGCAATGGGCACAAACTGAAACACAGGAGGTTCCCACTGAACATCAAGAAGCACTTTTTACTAGGAGAGCGACTGAGCACTGGCACAGGTTGCCCAGGGAGGCTGCAGAGTCTCCATTTATGGAAATGTTCAAAAGCCATCTGGACACGGTCCTGGGCAGCCTGCTCTAGGTGACCCTGCTTGAGCAGGGGTGTTGGACAAGATGACCTCCAGAGGTCCCTTCCAACTTCAACCATTCTGTGACAAGCCAGAGCTCTTGTGTTCCTTCCTGCTGACTGCAAGCACCCCTACACAACTCTTCTTCCTGGCAGCACTTACTGTATTGAAGAGCCGTGCTGGAGCAGGTTTTGAGTTAGTCTTTTCCAGGTAACTTTCCCAGTCAAAGGTCTTTGCATCTTGCCCTGCAGCAAGAAGACATGGTCAGAGTAGAAAAAGGCAGTCACTTGGCAGACCAGCTGGGGGAAAAGACAGGCAGAAGAGGCAGGAAGGAGGCATAGCAACTAGTTGCAAAGGAGTTTCATTATACATACACATACAGCCTGATCTTGGATGTAAATCTAGGGCACAAATTCCATGACAGTCCAGCATCCCTCTCCAGTGGGCAAATACAGAAAAGTGCAAAACTGTAACTCTGAACACCTGTGTCACTCACGTAACCAGACTACAGAGAAGGGTGAGGAGAAGCAGCAGGCAGCAAGAAGTATGTTCAAAACATGCCACCAAGACCAATCTCCCACCAGCAGTGACATCACAGGAAGAGAGAACAGTAATGTACAAAAATGCTGCAACACAGAAATTCAGAGTAGGCCTTTTTTGGGTAAGGCCAGAAGAGGCAGTAAAAACACTCCTAGGTTGACTGCATCTCAACATTTTTCAGAAATATTGATCTCAGATTTATAAAAACAAGAAGAATACAGGTGCCCCTTTTAAGTACTGAGTCATGCAGCAAGGACTCTACTTATCCCTTCCCACCCTCCTTGTCTTTTGAACCTTTGATTCTCTTCAGTTTGGGGATTGTACATCTCTCCCACTGAGCCTCCAGGAGCTAACCCCCATGCCATTAATGCACCCTGGAGATGTTACTTCCTTCCACAGAGTACCAAGACTTGGTGTATGGGCAGAGCTCAAATGGACTGGCTCTCTGAACCAGCTCTATCTCCCTGAAAAACAGGCAGATTGGGACCTTGTGGTTTTGATTTATCTAAAGCTGACACATCTCAGAAAAGCACAGCCCAGCAGATTTTGCATGCAGGTTTGTGCCACAGGGCAGAGTCCAAATCTCACCTTTTGGAGGGGTCAGATCAATGCTGTTCTTCTGACAGAAGTTGACGGGGAAGATGGCATGTGAGGAGGCATGATAGCAGAACCAGTCAGAACCATCAGCAGATGTGGCTCCATCAATGCTGATCATGAGATACCCATCCAAGAGGACCTGAGTTGAGAGTGAAGGGCATGAGTGCAGAGCTCTGCTTGCTCTAAAGCCTCTCCTCTCAAAGAATCCTCCCAAGAGTCCCCACAGATGGATCACAATTGCCACTAGACAGTAAAATGCAATGTTGAGTGCTCCAGGGCATGCAGTAGCTTCTCCAGATATGTTAGTCAACACAAGCTAATCCCCAAAGTAGCAATTTCTGCAGGACTGGGACCAATACTAATAGCTTTGTGAGAAAGACTCAGCAATAAAGGTCAGGAGCTGTGTTCTCCCTCAGAAACAGACTTTACTGGCAGCCCAGAGACCCTCTACACCAGCCAGGTCATGTATTTGTTACCAGGCAGCAGGGAAGGGCACCACCTCAACACTTCCTACAGCAACAAGACTTGTCCCCTCCTGTCACTCACTGGTAATCGGTGCCTGCCAAATGTGATAGGCTCATCTGCCCCAACCTCTTCACATTTCCAAACAATGGCTGAAGGCAACATTTTACAGACACAAAGAGCTTTCTAGCATCCCCCTGCCAATCTCCAAGTGTCAAAGTCCTCTGCTTGGGTTCTGTAAGGGCAAACAGCTTCTTGAGGGAGCAGGAAAAGCCCAAGCCGATGCTATACTTTAGGACATGAAACACACCCCACTGAGGAAAGCTGTGCAAGCAATTTACTTCCCAACACTAGCACAGAAGTAGAGCTCACTACCACCTCATCAAGGCAGGAGACACTTACAGCCTCAGCTTCCTACACCTGTGAATGCTGCCCATACAGATACACGCCATTCCCCACACAGAGGTCACCCCACAACTCTTCCTCTCTCCTTTCTCTCAAAGCAGCACTACAGAGGCCCCTCCTTATGCACTCCGAGAACTGGAGAACAAGTCTTCCCTACTGCATACCCAAGGCTGAAGGAAGGGCGGCTGCCAGTCACATACACTGGACAGTCAGCTTGCAGACCAAGCATGCTCATCTTCATCTGTCCACTTAGGCACACGTGGACAGCTGCTGGTCACATCAGCTCCTCAGATTTCTGAGGTAATGCCCCAACTCCCTCCATGCACCAGCTGCCTGCCTCTCTTGACAGCCCTCTCCTCTCCCTCATGCAAAATCCTACCTGGTCTCATTCATTTGTGAAGACCTGAGGAGAGGCTGGGTTATCTCAGGTAAACACAGTAGACCCCCTTCCACCCACTGACCTTACCTTGCAAACAGTGGCCACACAAATGTTGCCCAGATTCAGGGGGTCAATGGCTTCCAGTTTCATGCCTTCCTCAAACCATCCACCTTCAGCATAGACAGCTCGTACCTACAGGAGACTCTGGTATAACCATGTGCTGTCAAGGGTGTGGAACAGTCCCACCCTGACACTAAGTGCGCCAAGTGCAAACAGGATTAGAGCTTCTTTACTTGGCTCAACCCAAGTTGGGAGGCGAAAGAAGAAATATTACAAGAACTACAAAGAGGCAGACAAACCAATGCTGTGTTTGTGTCAGCAACCTCCTGACAAGGTTCTGGTCAGTCAGAGAGCCAGGACCAGCACTCAACCACTGCTCTGCAGCAAAGCAATCCTCCTTCTCATCTCAGTCCTCCACCTTTCTATTTTGACCTGCCCCTGCCCAACCACAGCCTTGACACCCCAAACACCTTACTGCCCTATAGCTGCCAGAGAGGCAACTGAGCCACCCTCAACAACCCACACAACAGCATATATACCCAAGGAAGGAAGTGGTATCATTGCTTCCTTTGCTGTGGCCAACAAAGAAAGGCAGACTTGTCCTACCTTCTTAAACAGATAGGGGACAGCATCACAGTAAATCTTCCGGAAGGTGGGATGGTTTGCCATGTCACTGCGTTTTTCTTCTGTGAGGAATGGAAGAAACAGAGGTAAGAAACCTGCAGCAACTGCAGTAAGAAAACACTCTGGTTATTAATTCCCTACTAAGAGCTCAGCTGCTATAAAAGACCTAGATTAGAAACCATGAGAAGAGTAATAAAAAGAACAGGTCAGTCCCTCTATACCTTCTATAGATGCAAGGGCTCGCTTGCAGATATCTGACCTTCCTGAGCACTAGTGGTAACGCCTCTACATCCAGCTGTAATCACCAGGGAGAGGCAGCAAGGAAGGAAGACACAACCAAAAGGATCAGGAGGACTTGAGACTTATTTTTTTCTGCCAGTCTAAGCTGATCAACAATTCCTCTCCGTAAAGTCCAGAAAAACAGAACCTGGTGGCACCCACTCTTACAGAAACCAGCATGAATTTCCTCAAAAAGACTGTAAACATCTCTGACGTTGCAAACTCTGCATTCTCATGCTGTGGGGACAGACTACCTGCTTCAGGCAAGAAACCCTACAGTGACGCTGTCCTGACCTGCAGCAGCAGATCACCAGGCTTTTATCTATCTGGGGGAAAAGCAGCTGACACGACTGCAGACTTTGTCAGGTCCTGAGGCAACTGCCTGGCTCCTGACACGTCAGGACTGGTGTCAGCAGCAGGGTCCAGGCAGCTCATAGCAAATCAGAAGATGCTTGTGGTGGCTTGATCCCTACCTGTCTTCTTCATGCTGTGGCCCACTCTCCCTGACCAGCCCACAGGATGGATGAGAGGACTCCACATGTGGCACCAGAAGTCATCATCGCTGTCACCATCCTCATAGAGGAGTCTCAGTCTGCCCCCGATGACTGTGTCCACCACTGCCATGCGCGTCCGGGACACGTGGTTCTTATCCACCACCTCCACCCGCATGCCCTGCCGGAACGGGTACTTCATACTCTCCGCCATCTGGCAACAACCAACAAAGGAGGTGAGATCAATCACAGTTGGTGTTTTCCTTCTCTAAACACTTCAGAGAACAGTTTTCCCCACAGACACGCTGGACAACTCCTTGCAGTGCCTAATGCTGACTGGGAAGTGATGCGTGGGAGCGGGGCCATCTGGGGGACATGGAGCTGCCAGCCCCACACATGACAGCACGGTTGGGCACACACTCCCTAAATCTCCCATCCAGTGGCCCCATAACAGCTACCCCCACCCTGGCCCAGCAGCTGTGCTCAGACAGCAGCTTGTGTGAATGTTGTGAGTGTGAGAAACAGATGTCACTTCTGTTCATCAGGAGCTGACTGAGGCGTTTTGTGCCTTTTTCAGTCATGAAAGAGATCATAAGGGTTTCAAGGCTGGAAGAAGTCAGAGGTGTAGCTTCCCAAAGGGCAACATGAATTTCAGTTGACTTTAAGAAAGGTCAGGCCCTTATTTTCACCTTTTTACTCTGATCAGATTACCATGTTGGTCAACCTCTATCTGCCAACTCCAAAGCCAGATTTACTATGCAGACTGATCCAAAGGCACAGGCACACAAAAAGAGTCACTAGCTGCCTTCTAACTGATTTTTTTTTTGAGGCCTTCAGTTTGCTGATACAGCCTACTCTTACTCATCCACAAATACCCAAAAGTGTTTACATAACACTTGACATTTTGCCACTGTGATCCCAGAATGCCGTCCAGCAACTAGGAATCACAGCTCAGTACAGACTTGGACACCCAAACCAACCTACACCCAAATCCAAAAGAACTTTTAAGGTAAGGTCTTCCTCTCCCACTTCTTGTTCATTAGGTGGGAGTGGAGATGCTGAGGGGAGAAAGATACTGACAACACCTGTCTCCCTCTACCACTTTCCTGCTATGGCGTGAGCTCTCAGCTACAAGCTGTGGCCTGGGAACAGGCAGCTATGAACATCCCTTCAACTTTCTGAGAAGCAACAAGGGAAATGCCAACCCTGTAAAGGTCCCCAGATCAGTGTCACCAATTACCTTGCACAGGGAAATTCACCACCTCCCTTCCTGCCTGCTGTCTCTGGGACAGTCTTCCTTATCTGTGCCTTCTAAAGCTGCCAGCCACAAAAGATCCAACATGGTCTAATCTCAGTGCAGGCTACATGAAACAACCATGAGAGCTATAAAGCTGCAGAGGCCATGGCACAGTTGCTTCCATGCACTTCGAAGGAGCCTGTGCCTGTCTCTCACTCCCTGCAAGCTGCTGTGCTACCACCACTGAAGACAAAGGTGTTTGACTCTCAGAGCCATTCCTCAGCATTGAAACAGGGCAGGGAAAGGCTGGGTTGGAGCTGCATTGGCCTCTCCCTTAAACAAAAGGGGAAACCAAAATAGCAAACCTCATCCCCAGTATTTTCCAGCAGACCACATGGCAACAGCTTTTAAAGCCCATCTATGATCCAGAGGAGAAACGGTTGTGCTAACAGGGCATGGAGGCTGTGCCATTACCCACAGCATCATGACAGGTATCTCAGGAGTATGGGGAAGGACTCACTGCCCCTGTCCTGCCCAGGTTTCAAGGAGGTACATAGGAGTTGCACAGATCAGAACAAGAAGAAATGTGTTGCGCACACATCTCTTAGCTTTGGTTTAATTTCCACACATAAAATGACAGCCTCCCACATTTACCTTGATGTGGAAATCCACTGGAATGGTCCTGGCTCCCACCAGTTTTTTCATGAGGTAACTTCTCCAGTCAGTGTACTTGGAAAGGATAGCTACATACGCGCAGGGGAAAAGCACATCTTTATGACCGAAGGAATCATAGCATCACACTCCATCTTTCTTCCTCTCTGAGAGTTCATTTGCATTAAATTACCTTCTTCATATTCAGATTCTGTACCTACTGCTCTCAGGCAGACCCTATTCTGCAAGCTTGCCCCCACAACTCTCCAAACTGCTAGCTGAGCAGGGACTGGAGCCACTGCACTCCCCAGAGACATTGTCCAGGATGTAGGACCAAAAAGTTCCTCCAAAGGTTAAGCCTAGTCACCATGTGTGTCAGAAGGAGAAACAGCCACCACCATTAGCCTCTGTCCGTAGATCTGACACCAGCTCTGCATCCGGCACCCCCAGGGTCAACCACAGGGAGATGCAGAGGGAGCAGTCTCCAGCTTCCCAAAGAACTGTTCCTTGTAACATAAAATGGGGCTGTGGTCCCGCATACAATGGTAGCACCTGTCCCATTGTCCTAGGCATAAACCACCACTCCTCCATGCCCAGGCATGTGCTGACCCCTCTTGCCTCACACTCACTTTGTGGTGGTACCAGGATTTTGCTGTTGATGGCACACCAGCCAATAGGGTGAATATCCACTGTGCCCAAATTGCACCAGAAGTCATGGCCAGCGTCATTCTCAAAGCCCTCATATCGCAAAAGGGCCCTGTACCCTGCCAGGACAGAGCAGACAAACAGAGAAAGGCATTAGAGGTCAAGAATTTCTCCTCTCCCCATTGGGCACCACAGACTTATTCCCTACAGCATGGCATTCACAGCTCTGCATCGGTTATCAGAGCTTCTCCAGCCATTCTCCAGCAACCAGAAGAGGAACTAGATGCTGCTTTCCTCCCTCCCCCACACCGTGGTATTTCCTGTTCCAAAATCTCTCAGTAGTTGCAGAGCTCCAAAGAGCTGTCGTTTTTACCAGCTACACTCAGCTCTCTAAAGCTTCCCCCAGAGGCTAGCCATCCCCAGCTGTCAGGAATTACACTGGAGACATACCTACAGTCTGGATGACGGACGCAATCCAGTACACACGGCTGGGGAGCACAGCATCACTGTTCAGCACTTCCACTTTCATACCTTTCACCACATCATCCCACTGATCAAAGAGCGGCACCTGAAGAATTGAGGCAGCCATGTTGGAAGATGGGCACTGACAGTCAGAGCAGCTCAGGCCCTCATTTTAGGTTTCAGAGATATGTTTTAGGCAGCTACACTTTCACCTTAGGCCCAAGTTTGCATGCTTACCCTTCCTGTATCTGCCAACAGGTTGAAATGCAAAGAAACTGTCCCAACATCTCACTAGGGTGTTTACAGAGGATCCCAAAAGGCAGAACATTGTATAGCAACACTTAACTATTTCACTGTCAGCTGTCCTGTTATCCCAAAGTAGCTGCTGCCATTCCTCTATGGTATCAAAATCCCTAACCATCAAACTGCTGTGTCTTCCTGACCTATCCTCAAGAAAAATAAAATTTTTTTAGTACTTGAGAGCACAACTCAAAAGAAACGTAACAAGTGAGTCTTAATACACAGAGGGGCTGGGGCCGCTATAATACCTAAGAATTCTTCCATGGATGTGCCATGGCTACTTGGCCCACAAAGACTGCAAATCAGTATGACAGCAACCAGACATGCTGCAGGGGCAGTTACTGCCAGGCCCACAAAAGGCGAGTTCCTCCCTGCACACCTCCCTGGGCTGTGCTAACCCACACAAACTGCAAAGGCAAACAGGAGCTTTCCACTATCCCCCCCAGTCAGAACTAATTCTGTCCCCAGCCAGCACTGGGCCATCACCAGTGGCAGTGCTTCTACCAAATCCCCCCAGCTTCCTCCCCCAAAACTCCTGGTCCCTCTGTGGGACTCCCATTCTTAGGTGTGAGAAGCCCCAACTTCTTTCCTTGCATCAGCTGGAGCTTACTAACCAGCTTCCCAGGTCTGTCCCTACCACTGGTCGCAGGAGCACAGAGGAGCCCCATGCATATGGCACGTCCCATGCACACCTCAAGGCATGACAAAGTAGAACTCACGTGTTTGAAGCAGCTGACAGGAGCTGCCTTGAAGCCATGCTCCTGCAGGTACTTTCCCCAGTCAAAGCCCAGGACGAGTGCTATAAGATATGAGAGCAGAAAATCAGGTGAGATTATCGAAAAGGCACAGAGCTCTCAGTCACCTCTGGACTACACCTTGCAGCCACATTGTGCCCTGCTCTGGGACAGAGCTCTCTGCCCCAGCAGACAGAGACCCTGCATTCCAGTGTATTTTCCCTGGTGAAGAACTCCATCCTACAAGTGCACAGGGATCAGCCCTCCCCCAAGAGGCACACTATATTATTAATCAGTCCTTGCTGTCACTTGCTTTTGGGAAAGAAAGGGCAGGAGGGGCAAGAAAAAGGGTCAAATCCAGCCCAGGGCTCAAGCACTCCAAGGAGAGCAGAGACTGCACCTGCCAGTGCTAAACCAGTTAGCAGCTTTGCCTCTCAGCAGACACATTGAAGGGTCGTACCAGCAGCGCTTGCTTCCCCAGAGGGTGGTGGGAAAATCAGAGTGAAGCACCAAGATATTAATCCCACAGTCACTCTTGATACAAGGCTACAGCTTTGCTCCAGCAGCACTCTGCGCAGGGATCAATCCCCACTGCCACCTCCTGGGGCTCACTTTTGCCCTAACACAGCAGCTTGCTACTCCTCCAGCCACAGTGACTGGCTGTTCCTCAAACTGGTCAGTGACTAACTCGGCAAAAATATAACTCCCCACAGGCAGTGGGGCAGTGAATGGCTGGGAACAGCAGGGCACCTTTAAGTCAGCTTTGCTAGTACCTCGTGAGACTGAGCTTATGCTTCAGTCCAAACCACACCAGGAGCAAGTATTGAGGCTGCAATAGTGGACAGGCAGGAACCCACCAGGGCTCTGTTAACACTGGCAGAGAGGGAGGAAGACGTGCCCTGTGTCCTGCCAGCCTGTGTCAGAGCGATCCATGCATTCTCTCAGTACAAGGCAGTATACCAAAGCTGAGGAAGAGGACTGTAGAGCTTACAGGCCTCCAGGTGTTTCCATTTCTGTGGCTCCGGCAGCTGCACCTCCTAACACCTCACCTACACTCACCATCCTGGCCTGTCAGTGTTCCATCTGCTAGCTGCCCTGTGCCCTGCGAATGAAGAAAGGCCCCAATCTTGGCTGACCAGGCTGCCTTGTGCAGAACTTTAGCTTTCTTCGTTGGTGGCTTCCCCTACAAAAGAAGTGACATTAGGAACATTAGTGGCACAGGAGAGGAGAGGAAGCCAGGCCCTGCAATTGGCCAGCAGGGCATGCATCTCTTCCTTGGGGTGATTTTCAGGTTTCAGCATTTTCACTAACGCTCACAGGAATAAGAAGAAACAGCAGGTAAAATATAACTGTGTCCTTCCCCAACTTCTAGGAAGCACCACCTTTCTACTGGCATACTTTCTCTGGGGACTTGAGGCAGGAAGAACAAGCCACTGGCAATGGCAGTCTAATCTTTAACTAGAGAGCAACCACCCACCCCTGCGCACAGGCACATCCTGCTCCATCCCCAGGGAAGAAAGAAGGGTTTTGACTCACCTGCAGTCTGGCCAGGATACTGGCCTTCTTGGAGTTTGAGGAGTAGCTTCTGGAGCAGGAGACGCTGCAGAAACGTTTGGTCTTGGAGAAGAAAGCCTCCCTGGTGCCCACAATCCCACACATCTCACACACAGCTGAGGAGGAAGGCACAAAACATGAGCATTTGGCAGGATCAATGCGCTACAAGGACAGAGCTGAGCCCAGGTAACCTTCATTACATATAGCAGCTCCCCCACATAGCCCAGAAAACACAGTCTCAAGCTAGTGCTGTTCCCAAAGCACACTCAAGGTGCAGTCATACATCCTTCAGCTTTCCCAGCCCTTGTTCTTTCCATCATGCACATGCTTTAGGTAGAACAGGCATGCAGTGCAGTACCTGGCTCAGACCCGTTGTCCTCTGTGACCTGGCCTGTGGACGGCTGGTGCACAGGAGAGGTCAGAAGCTCTCCAGCTTCCTGGTCTGCCACCTCACCATCACTAGACTCATCCAAACAGGAGCTGCTGTCACTGCCCATGCTGCTCTTGCAGCCCTGGAAGCTGTCGTAACCCCCAAAGATGTCCAATTCATCATCCTCTTCATCGTCAGCACCTTCCTCCTCCATTCGTTCCAAAGATGAAGTTTTGTGGCAGAGGGTAGACACCAACTGAAAAAAGAGCCAGTCTGCTTTAAAATAGACATTTTACACCACACTCCACAATAAACCTGCCTTCACTGCTAGGGGACCCTCTTGGACCAGGGAGAGGCCTCAGGGTGAGCAATGAGTCCACGTAACAACTCTAAGGCAGGAGACCGAACCCCTAGCGGGGAAGGTATGACCCCCACAACAGGTCCTTTTACAGGATTTCACAGGCTGCATTCTGCTTCCCAAGAGGAAACAAACAGCCACAGAGCTGCAGCTACACAGAAAAGAGTTTGAGGAACATGGGATGAATACAGGGAACTACACTGCCATGCTCATGAAGACAGAGAAGACTGCATCCTTCCAGGCACTGTCTATCCCAACACAGTTCCACAGCACAGCAGTGCAGACTCCACCAACGTTAAAGTCACCACAAACTTCCAGTGCAGAGCGCAAAGCTGCACACACTGGCCACCATAGCTCACAAGATCAGTACAGCCTGGATGTCAGCAGGACAAACTGGACTCTCTAGAAAGCACAGTCTGCTTGGAAACTGCACAGTCCATAGCTGACCTCAGTTCAGAAACTTTATCAGCAGGATGACAGAACAGTATTTTTTATGAGTTTTTGCCTGAACTCAACATATTCACTAGCTCTTCATACTTGCTGTTGCAGCAAGTCAGCATAGAGGCAGTGACTGAAGAAAGAGCACAGAAATCCAGTAACTGTTTCTCAGAATAGGAGAATCTTGAACCGGGCTCCAAATAAGCACAAAAGAAGCTGGGAAAAAAAAGATACTAGCAGCTCATGAAAGAGCACCAAGAAGTCAGCATCAGCACAGGGAACGACAAAAGAGAAAGACAGACTGGAACAGCCACACAAGGCACCAGGATACGGACAACAAAAGATCAGCGGCAAGTCCAACACCTTCCAGTGCTAAATTCCTTCCGATCCCTGTCTCCTGGGTAGTATCATAGACACAATAACAGGAAGATCAGACTCCACTCACTGCTGTCTCCCCACATCTTCCCTGGCTTTCACACAAAACAGACCCAAGGTACTCAGTCTGTTCCCTGAAGACAGAGTTGCTCGCCTGCAGGTCCACATCCTCAGACAGCATTCCTGACATCTGAAAGGCCTGAACTCCTCAAAAAAGCACATTCACCTCTTTCCCACCCCTATCTGGGGACGCACCTTGCTTCAGCTGGTAGGAAGTGAATACCTTTTCACTGTTACTTTTACACCAAACGCGAATAAAACTTGCAGACACGTTACAAGTCCCCAGGGCTGACAAGCACAGCACCACCAACCTCTTCAGAGAGGCGAGGGGAAGGCAAAAGCCCATCCCGCCGGGTCAGACCCATCATCCCCTCCCCCGGCAGCGCGGAGGAGGGGCGGATGGCCACGCCGGCAACCGCAACACGAGGGCCAGGGGGAGGCGGCCTAGCGCTCCTCGCCCCTTCCCGACAGTGGGCAGCCGTTACCCCAGCCCCAACCCGCAGCTAACGCAGCCCAGGCCTCGCGCCCTCCCTCAGGGCACCGGGCGGCCCAGCCCCGGTACCCCAAGGCTTTACCCAGCACCCTGCGGGCAGCTCCGCGGCCGTTAGAGCAGCCAGCCCAGCTCTGACCCGGTTCCGGCCCCGGAGGAGCCCCCGGGGCCCAGCCTGCTATCGCTCACCTCCCCCCGCTCCTGCTCCATGGCTCCCAGGACGCTGCTAGCCCGCCTCACGAGCGGGCAGCACGTCCCCCCCTCCCCATCGGCGCATCTGATTGGTGGGAACCAGGAAAAGAAAATCAATCAGCGAAGAGTTTATTCTCGCCGCAAGCCCCGCGGGGCACGACGGGAGCTGTAGTCCTTTTCCCGCCACGGCGGCGTCGAGACGCAGCGGTCGCGCCCGGCTCCCCGGACACAGCGCTGGGGAGGGCTGGTGAGCCCGCCCCATCCGCTCTCCTACTTCTGGATTAGCTCTCTCCGTTGCAGAAGCTTATGTAAACAACACAACAAACCCCCAGACTTCAGCCCCGCAGACAGATTTGATGCCCAGGAACCATCAGCCCGCGGGTGCGAACGCAGCGTCCCCGACACAACATGAGCCCCACGGAGACGCACAGCTGGAGCTGCGTGTGTGAAACGTAACCGAGGATGCACACGGTTTCCTAGAAACCTTGGTAAGCGGGCAAGGCTTTGGTTTGAGATGGGAGGAACGCCTTTAAAATGGCAGGTGCCTGTTGTCACACAGCAACGCCCTTGTCCCTGTCCTGCATCACTGACATAACCAGCATGTCAGCTCCATAGTACAAATGCTCCCTTTTGGCTTTTTCTTCCCCGTGGAAAAGTAGTGTGGTCTTAGTCGTACCAGTAGCAACATCCTTCATCCCAGCTTGCCGTCAATAGCCAAGAAGCAAGGGTCTCACCGTGTGTCTCTAGCGTTGATTCTCTTTTACACAAAGGTAAGTCCCCTGGAGCTAGTTCTATTTCCCAGTCTAGCCCTTGTATTTTGTTATCACCTTCATTGTATTGACATTGTAAAAAGGAAAAAAAGCCCGTACTGAATGTTGCTACTCTGTACAGACTTTGTAGCGAGTAGCTAAGCAAGCAAGGTGTGAAGCAGAGGCACAGTTCCTCTCTTGTGTGTACAGTATGGCCACGTAAGGCAGCGTGGAAAAGCTTCATTCCAAAGGCTGACCTGTGTTACAGATCCACATGGATTGCTCTCCCGGACAACCCAAAGGCTCTAACACAACACTACAGACTGTCGATTTAAACACATAGGAGTGTCACTGTCAGTGTGAACCACGCTAAGAATCGTGAGTAGCGACTGGGGTTAAAGCCTTATTGCAGAGGGACAGTGGCGGGGAGCTTGCAAAGCCTGCTGCGTGCAACTTGATCAGCAGATTTCCATAGTGTCAGGGGTCCCCCAGGGTCAGGTTTTCCACAGTCCTCCAGCACTGTTAAGAAACAGAAAATTGCTTTTGAAGTATTTAAACAATGCAGTTGAGAGCAAAATCAATTATAAAGGCTGTTATTCCCTTGCAAATACCACTAGGCAGTGTACTGCATGACAGACAACAAAGGTGTTTCCCAAAAAGACACAGATACAAAATTAAAGGTTAATTAAATCTTTCTACTGCAATAATCTTTCATGTAACACATTATGAGCTATTGCTGGTATGCGTCCCCTGCTTCCTTCCCAAAGCTGAAGAAGCATCACTGCTCCCTTGGGTTACAGACAGGCTGGCTAAAGGCTTCGTGAGAGCTTAAGCAAAAATGAGTTCTGTCTTGACACAGAACAGGCTCAAAATCAGTCCCAATCCCATGGCTGTTCATTTGTCACTGCAGATCTAAATAAAGCTTTTTAATATATAACAATATTTAAATAATTTCATTTTAATTTAAATCAAATTCAAGTTGATTAAGGAATACTTATATTCTCTTTAATAATGGAAACTGTTACATAACGTTAATCACAATATCTTTGTAGCGCCAGCTCCTTTCTTTCGGGGTATAACAGCACTGACTATCTCATGAAACCAAAGCCCAAAACTTACATGAGACTTGACTTTTCTCCTTCCCTACTGTTGCTCTGAACCTCGTCTCTGTTTTGATGCTATCTGAAATAAAAAGTACAGAAAGATCTTTATAAAAAGACTGCTCTCAGGTAAAAGCACAGAAGGAGTCCAGTATGCAACAGGAGAGATTATTCCTGCAGGACAGAGGCCATGCTGCTTTCTCAGAGCTGGACACAGGCACTCAGCTCCAAGTTGTGCAGCTGGAGAAGCTTTTTGTACTTCAGCATCAGCTCTTCCTTCCATCACCCCAACTTCCTTTAGGAGCACTGGCACGCTGGCTCTTTATGCTTCTCTACTGGGACTGTCCCCTCACCCATGCTCTGGGGTGGGGAGCTCATGCTTCAGGTCCCCAGGCTTCATAAATTCCTCCAGAGCCTCCTTTTGCTGGTTTTCCGCTCTTTGTAATTTCAAAGAGCTCATGAGAATCCTGGCTTAGTTTCACTTCCAGCACCAAGTGGTAGCCGTTCTGGATACGGGGCCAGCTTCCACGTTCTTGAGTGCAGTAGGAAGCAGCACATGGGTTTAGTATTGCTTTTTCACCTCACTTCCTACACTGACTCCGTAAGAAAACGATAAACATTGCAAAGGTGTCATGTTTGTCATCAGCCCTGGGGAAGGCAACCATTTTGAAGAAAAAATGTTTATAGACTTGTAACCCTTGATCATATGTTCACAACACTGTCTTTGAAAAAGGAAAGTAAGGTAGAACAGCTCTGCAAGCCAAAAAGCAAACTGAAGAAATTTAAAGAAAAATGTGTGCTGCTTAACTTTTGGCAGACTAATTCCACAAAGGTAACTCAAATGAAAAGAAGGACATGGTCA
>VZTO01002292.1:12016-23993 GCA_013400615.1 Syrrhaptes paradoxus
GACTTTCTTAGCTGGGTATCATTGTTGGTTTTCAGCATTGTCTTACAAACTGCTGCATCAACACAACCGGGGGAGGTGATGAAGTGGAACATGGGGACAGGAAAGACATCTCAAGTTGGCTTTGCTGTGCAAGAGTGTGGTTGTGGAACAACATTCTCAGGGTTGTTGTTTAATTTTAAGTAAAAACAATCTATGAATAGTCTGGTTGCTTCTATCAGGATGTGGCTAGATGGGTAGAGCATGAACTGTGTGAACAAGTTCTAGAATATCCTGAACCTCAGGTTAGCAACTCTAATATTAACAAGCTGTAAATATCCAGAAATTGGTTTTTAGGAAGGCAAAGATTTTTGGATTTAGATGCTCGCATCTCTTGTCAGGCTTTTCAGATCTATAGCAAGAATGCTGAAAATGAGCCTGTGTCCAAACTTCATTTAAAAAGGTTAGGTTATCTCTTACTCCTGATTTCTATTGCAAGGCTAAAAAAAGAGAATAAAGTTCTGTGCAGTGACTTCATGTTTTCACCCACAAAACAAGAGAAATGTGGTAAGTATTCTGCAGGTGCATAAAGGAAAATGTGGTAAGTGACGTTGTGGTACACATGCCAGTATTTAGAATAACTTGCTTAGTTGGACCAAAATAAATTGTGTGGTAGTTCCTCTAAACAAGAATTAATATTCCATGTATCGTGAAGAATCGTAACTAGATTGTCAAATATAATTGTCTGGACACAACCAGTGGAGTGAGAGCTGGTATTGTATTAACATTTTGGAGTGTAAGACCACTCTCATTAGCTTTCTGAAGACATTTGGAGGTGAAGCTTCTAAGCCTTGGTCTTACTGCCTATCTGCACTTTTAAAACTTGAAGGTAAATGTTTTACTCTTCCTTTTAGAGTTGATCTTTTAGGTTCCATCTTATCATATAGTATATAAATATGTAATGTAAGTAAATTTTTAAAGTAATTAGTGAACCTGGCTGATCTTTTAATGTATTGGCATTTCAGAATGCACTAAAATAGAAAATGGAAAAATCTGCATGTTGTGTAGTACTCATTAGCCAGCCAAAGTGTTTCTAGGGATACCAGCTAAAGGTCAGCCTTTGCTTTGCAATTTGCTTTTGCGTTACTGTTTGTTTTGTATACAGCAGCCTTTTACTATGGGCATAATTACATACAATTTCTGATAATTAAGAACTATTCTAATCATCCAGACTATGTCTATGCTACACTGAGGACATTTGGATGTAGTATTTGTAGTCATTAGATGTTGTGCAGGGTAAGGAGTGGGAGTTTGAGTTCTTTATCGTGAGTCAGATAGGATAGATCTGTTGTAGGTCTGTCTAGAAGATGGAGCAAAGACCTCTGTGCTGAATTGTGCCTTTTGTATTCTGACCATTTTGAGTTCTGTTTTGACCCCAAACTGGTCTTCATAGCAACAGAACATGGAAGTGAAAATTGCTTCTTTGCACTAGTGAAACTATGGTAAATAAGTTTTTCACTCTTTCCAAGGTTTAGGGGCTTGCATGCACACCATTAAAATGTTGGGCTGCAGGTTGCTCATCTGATAGGAAATTGTGATTGTGAGTGGAGTGGTGGCAGGTTGGGNATCTGAACCAGGATGTTTTGCTTTTCTTAAGTTTCAGGAGGTTTATGTTTCATTTTAGTCAGCTTTGGCTAGATCTTTTACAGCTTTATAGATTTTTTTGAAAGAATCTTAAAGCATTTGTCAACTTGTGAGTTTTCCGTAGTAGAACTTATATATGCAAAATCAAGTAACTCATCTGATTAGTCATATTCCAGATATACTCACATGATCTAACATGTATTGACTTAGTCAGTATCCCGTACTTATTATTACATAGTTGTAATGCGTGTTCACATCCCACTGCATTATCTAAGTCTGAAGAAGAGGAAGGGTAACCTGTGGTTCTGTATTGGCAGCCACGTAAAATTCTGCTTTTAGAAGGCCTCAAAATACGATGAAGCAGCATAACTTCCCTGATGAAGCCATTAAATCTTAATATGCTAACAGCCACTAAAATGTGATCCTACCAAGTGAAAAAGCACTTGGAATGAATCAATTGACTTTGTGTTGACTCAACAGCATTTGTATTTTTTTTAATTTAGCTTTTTCCAACATTAAGCTATAAATTGGGTTAAAGGGATCTTGACACTTTCCCACACATTATAGTTGAATCTCTTGGGGATGGGGAGTGTTTCAAGAGTCATTCTTGTGCTGCTCCCTGGTGCTTCTCCAGTTCTGCCGGTTATGTGCCATCCCTCCCCACAGTAGGTAAAAGGAAATTTTTAATTCACAGCATGTGTTCTGAAAAATTCAGGTGTTACCCTTTAGCTAATTTCCCAATTGATTTTTTTCCTAGTCTTATTATTTCAATACTATATACTTCCTGTTAAAAAAAAAATACTTGAACAGCCTTTTTAAAATAAAATGTTAAGAGTGTTTGCACTAGTCAACAAATAATAGGTGTTTACACAACAGAGTTGATATTTACCTACAAGTAGCAGATTAGTTGGAAAAAAAATAATCTGTGTTTTCTTGCAACACTGGTGTTTTCTTTGTGTATATTTCAACAGAGCAATCTCGTTCACTCCTACAAAGTTAAATGTAAGGTTGTATTTCAGTAGATAGGCAAGTCCTCAAATTTCTGTTTATTCAGCATCAAAATATTTGGAATTGTAGTTCAAATGGGCTTTAGTGTGGATTCCTCCAATTTGAGGAAGCTTTAATTCTTTCAATTTTTTTTTCTTTTAGGTGGTGTCTTAAACCTGTTTTTCTGAACTTTATCTACTTGCATAGTTGTGTATTGTAGCAAAATACAACCAGAAGCTATATGTCAAAGCAAGATGGAAGTATTCTTCAATATTATGGTGTATACCTGCTAAGTAGCTGGGAAGCTTTATATTAAGATTTTTTTTTTTTAAGTTTCAATTTGGTATATTCTGAATAAGACATTGATAGAAAGCAGGTTGACATGAAATTTAGAAGGCTTTGTAGGAACAGTATCGACGATACAGAAAAAAACTTAATTCTCTAGTTTTATGTCTCGGGGTTTGGGGTGGTCCCAGATAAATAAGAGTTTAGCTGAAGTACATTAAATTTGCTTCACATGATTTAGGTGGGATGCATTGGGTTCTTGCTTGCTTCCTTTCCTCATTGTGGTGTCTTGCCTGTGAATATTTTTTCCATCATTTTTCAGTATTAAAGATCACTGTCTTGTTTGTTGCCCATGCATAGTATAGACTGAGGATAAACACAGTCATTGACTCAACTCATCAGTTCAAGTGTGTAAATTCTGTAGGGACTGAAGTTCATCATAAACCTGTTGAAGCTTCTGTTGCTTTTCTGTGAGAAGGCAGATGTTGCACCTTGCCATCCCAGCCAGGAACAGTGCCTGTTTACATAGGGTTGTTGCTTCACTTGCCTGTACTTCAAGCTGAAATATAATTAAGTTCCCATAGAAATTCGTAACGTGCTGGGTAAAGTGCCACCAGTGACAGGAAGTTGAAACCAGTAAGCTTAATTCATTTTGGAAAAGAATGGGTAGTGGGCCTTTGAGGGGGAAAATCTTAAGTTTTATGGTAAAAACTGAAATGCAACACTATGAAATTACCTTAAAGAATTTTTTTCCAAAGCAGAGGAGTTACTTCTGTTCCCTTTGAAGAGGGTCACTGTTTGTAGTTGAAAGCAGTAATTTCTCTTCTTTCTAATAAAGCTCAACAGTAGAGATTAACCCTTTAAATGCAGGTTAACATTGCTAGAACTGCCACAGCTTTATCTGAAAAGCAGTGTACTTTGCCTTCAGTTAGGATTTCAAACTTTGTTCAGTGTTACTATTTAACTGGTGCATGGGTGAGGGTAGTTGGAAGCAGTAATTTGCTTCCTGCTGTGTGAGAAGAGATTTCGGGTAGGTGTGGCCAGAAAGACAATTATGTTGTTGTCCTGATTTCAGTGCTGTAAACAGCTGTGCTGCAAATCCACATGTACATTACTGCTATACAGACATAATAACGCAGGAAACTAGGCTCCCTCAAGTATTTTTTTTTTCCTCCTCCCCCTTAGCTTTTGGGCAGTTTAATTCTCTTAACCAGCTGCTTTTGTTATCAGACAAAAATCGGTGCTGATGCAAGAGTGAAGTGGAAATACACGCTCCCAGGGAGGAAGGAACTGCAGCAGGACCAGCTTAGTTCTGCTTCGTGTGTTGTAAAACCACAGTGCAAGTGGCTGCTGTGGGGGGTGAGGAGGATCCTAAATTAACTTTGAATTCAAGACACATCCATCAATTTAAGAAGCATTTATATTTGTGGGGAAGGTCATTGGAACTCATTTTCCAAATGACTTTCCAGAACTTTGGATTACATGGAAAAGAGCTTCAAGGTTAAAGGCACAAGGTTACAAAGGAATGGTCTGGCACGAGCTTCCAGTGTTAGGGTTTGGAGATAAACAACAAAAACAAATCCCATATGTGCTATTATTTTCTTATTAAATCTTTGAGCAACTTAATGTTTTATAATGTATAGGAAGTACTGCAGGTTGTGTTCTAACCTGCTGATTTTCATCAGTGCAGAAATTATTTACTTGGTAAGTAAGACTGTACTGCATTGATAAGTGGAAAATTACTTAAATTGTCTTGTTACTTCTAACTTTGTTAGGTCTGCATTTGTGTAGTCTACTCACTGTTTTTAATTAAAGTAGCAAGAAGCTTGAGTAATTCTGTACTTGATCAGGGTGGGTTTACTTTGGTTATTTCCCCCTCCTGGCTGTCCTGAGCTACATCAGTTTAGTACTGTTCCCGAGTAACAGGTGGAAAAAAAAGTCAAAAGAACCCATCAAAATGTGTCAAGAAGTTTCAGAAGGGGAGTTGTAATGCTTCAGCAAAGGGATCTTGAGGTTATTTCTAATGGTATTTGCGTATTTGTAGATGCTGCTTAGTAAGTATTGAAATAGTTATTTCAGAACAGCTGATTAGAACAGATAAAAGTTGTATCTAAACATTAACCATGCTGCTCCCACTTGTTCCTTGTTTTCCGTGAAGTTTTAGAATTAAAGTTTTCTTTGCCTGCTTTAAATTTTGATATGGAAGAAGCTGATGTTTCTAGAAGAGCTTTTGTCAAAAACTTGATATCTATAGTTGTATTAAAGTTAATACTGTAAAGGATTGATGGTGAGCTTTGCCTACAGGAGTTGTCTCGTGTATGTAGTTACTCTGTCTGTGGTGTTACAGACAGTATTTCAGGAAGTGAGGAGCTGCTGTAGGATTTCTGTTGGTGTTGGTAAGCACCTCACTGCTGATTCTCAGGAAATGGCTCACCTGCCTCTCTTGGTTAAACCCTTCTCCCCACCATCTTCCGATTTAGTAAAAATGTCAGAAGGGAAGGACAGGGAAAAAGTCGCTGTCTTTCCTGCCCTGTCACTCAAAGCAGTTTCCCCAGACTATCAGCTCTCCATTTTAGAGGCCTTATTTATTGGTGGTTTACATGGTTATCTGTCTTCTAGCCTAGCTTCCACCTTACAAATGCCTGTAGCCTAAGAGATTTACCATATCGAAAGTCTTGCAATGGTCTGAACTCTTTCCGTTCTTCCACAGCTAGCGGTGTAGCTAGCTTGGCCTTCAGGCAGCTCCTCCTTTCCTAGGCCGCCATCTCCTGACCCCACACCCTCATGGCCCTGGCGCTGCGGCTGCCAGCACTCCTCAGGACTGGCGCAGCCCCTGTTCTGTAGCTGCTCACGTGGCTGCTGGTTGTCACACTGTCTTTTGGCAAGGACAGTTCTCTGAAACAACACCCAGCCTGGCTGTTCATGCCCGGCCTGCTCTCGTTGGTTTAATCTGGAGAGACGGGCGGCCATCGGTGCAGGTGCACCTCAGCCCGCGAGCGTTTGGCCTGGTCTCTAGTGGCCTGTTTCGAGTGCAGCCAGAGCCAGTGCTTTGTCATCCACCTGCTGTGCTAGCCAACTTTGTCAGCTTGTCTTCTAACAAGTTACCCTCCCTAGACTTTACAACATTCAGGTTTTTTCCTCTTTCTGATCCTCGTCCTTGCCCTGACCCTTTCCCTGCCGTTGCCCTCCCTTGCCCTGTCCTGCTGCCTGTCTCTCAGCACCCCCTGTGCAAACGGGGCCTTAAAACTGTGCCTGGCTGAAGAATCGAGATCTCATTCTCTACATCACACCATTTGTCCTGTTGCCCTCATCAGCCTGGTTTAGCTCAGTTTCTGAGGGGTAAGGGGTGTTAATTGTGTTGGGACTAAGTGGCCCAGGGTGGGAATGGGCAGCCACGCTCCCTTTGGACTCTCAAGCTCTTCTGTTTTTACAGCCATTTAAATAACAGTTTGAATAACCTGGTACAAGATAGTAAACAATTTCATTTGCATTCAAACATATTTAAATGTTGTCTTGGTTAAATTTATGTTTATAAAGATTTTCTCCTTTACAAGCTCACTCGCTGCAGGTGATAACAGCCCCGCACTGGGTAGTGCTTCCCACCATGGCGGTGTAACTGACAATTACAGGTGCTGTAAGCTCTTCTGAAAATGACCGTCATGATAGTTTAAAGCTGCAGTTATCAACGGCTTTAAGGTTGTTCAACACCATTTCACGGCTCTTACTTAAAATTGCTTTATTCTGACAAAACTCTCTCGCTTTATCTGACGTTTACCGCAGCGTTCACGGTTAACTGTAGCAGCTCTGCAGGCTCTGAACTTGGGTTTGGGGAGGTGGAGAAAGGAGGAGAGACAACTATTTGTAAAAGAGACTGATTCTCTTGAATTACTGCATGCTGTGAAATTTTGAAATGCAATTTAAGGTATTGCCCTTGTGTTTTATGATGTCTTGTGAAATATGACCCAAATTTAGCCTTGCTGTCAGATCCTGAGAAATGTTGAGCTCTGCATGATGGATAGAGACGCGCTGACACTGGCTGTGACAATATCCTTGGTGTTTGGTGTGGCCAATGCCAGTGATGCTGTCGGTCAGCAGCAGCTCCTTCAGCCAGGAGGCTTTCAAGCATTTGCTGTTTGTTTTTTCTTTTTTTTTCCTCCCAGTAATCCTAAATATCAGGGAGTAATCTGCCGTGAAATGGGGCAGTGAGAAAGGGAAAACCATCAAGAGCTGGAACCCTGACAAGGGGGAGAGTAGTGCCATGGATGGACCGGGAGCACGGGGTCACTGGAATCTAGTGTTAAAACCTCAAATTCTTAAATCTCTAGTTGTTTTAGTGCACATTAACAAAACCCACTGGAAAAGTATGTCATCCTTTTCTGGTAGCAAGGAGTGATATACTGCTGGTACCAGCAAGGCCATTAATTAGTGCATGTGATCGAGTGTGCTCTGGGGAATGTTCGCATTTCTGTACTGAATGAGATTTCTGTCTCTAGTATACCTGCTTCGTTTCTTGAAAAATTGGAACATATTTATTAATTCAGGGAGCTGCAGGAAGAGAAAGCATCAAATGACCGAGGAAGGTAAATGTTTCCTGACAAACTGGAGCATGTCTTTGTGTATTATCTTTAATAACATACAGTGATTTCAGAAGAGATGCTCTATGCATTACTATATATACTACTATATATGATTGCTGCATAGTTATTGCAAGGAGAAGTTACGCTTTTACCTTTCTGGTGGCTATAATCCAGTCTTATCTCCTTTAATTAGCTTAGTTTGAAGAAGAAAGTGTTACACTTAGTGATTCCAGTACCCTGGGTACTCAAGTGCCTTCATTCTTTAAGGAGCTCCACCCAGCTGCTATTTATAATCTCATCCTTTTACCCACAATTCACTTTTTAAAGGGAAATTCTTTTCACTGCAGAAATCTGGTTTTGACCAGTAGTGGGAGTGGGAAAGGGAAGGAGGAGTGTCAAATAGTAAAAGCTGTTGTATTAAAGTAAGCATGTGGTGCCAAAAAGCTTTATTTTAATTTAGATGTGCAATTAGCAGAAAGTTTTTGTTTGGTTGGGGGGCTGGGTTGTGTCTGTTTTTTCAGTATGTGGGGTAAATGTTTTCTAGTAAATTCAATAAGCAGATAATGAGTCTGGTTGATAGTCTAATTTGTTAACAGTTATTCCTTGTTTATTCTCTCTGTATAATTACAACACTTTTCTGATGTATCACTTTGTCCAGCGATATGAAAAAATTAGCCTTAAGAGACCTGGTAGGTAGGTGTGCTTATGATTTTGACCAGTATAGCTGGTGTGTTTTGGGGGAGTATTATAATATTGCTGTGATGTATTTTGCTTAATAATTGCATAATGTTGCTTGTAATGTGTTTGTAAATGTGATTTAAGCCAGCTTTGTTAAATTTCTCTATTTCATATAAATCATTTTATAGCTTGTTGCTTGGACGTGGCAGTTTAAGGTGGTGAAATCTTTGCCATAAAAGCTCTTAGGTATATGTAGGGCAGTGTAAAAACATTACACTTATTTGTGATAAATTGGATTTACATTGGAAATCCTATGTAAACTGAAAACAGAGCTGATTTGTAAACTAAAATAGTCATGATTTATTTATTTAAAATCTATGTAAGCTGGTTTTCCTCTTAAACTGACTACAACTCAGATGTATATCTCCTGGGTCAGAGGAGAGCTAGCTTATGATACAGGGAGTGTTATGGCACAGGGCTTTAGGATGGAGCCAGGAATGTCTTTTTTCCCCCCTCCTCTTTTCAGTGAAACAGGATAAGTATGTTGATGTACAGGAAAGCTGGAAGGAGGTATTTTTTGAGAGGGAGGATTTTTTTTGGACAAGAGTGTTTTTCCACTTCTGTAATTTTGCAGAACTTAAAGAATTGAGGATCTTTTTGAAACCTTAAATCTTTTCTTGGATGCTGAATTGTGTGAAAAGTTGAGAATTGCAGTAAATCTGGAACTGATAGATAGTCAAGGTTATTAGCAAATGTTTTCTTTGTAGTTTGTATGAGGGAGAATCCGGTGGTAGTGATCATCACTTTTTGAAGTTTCATTGTTGAACAGCCTGCAGTAGGATGGATTGATTTTGAAGGACACAGTGATATACCCATGAAAGGTGGCAGGACACAATGTTTATGCTGGTTTATGGATTTTTTTTTTTTTTTTTTAATTATTGGGTGGGGGATTAGGCTGTTGTCTGCCATTCTATGAGCATTAGGATTCTGTGTTCTTCTATTTCGTAGTGGTCTCTCCCACTCACTGAAGTTTGTAAATGGGCACAGGTTATCTTTATCTGAAGTTTTGAAAACTATTTGCAGCAAACATCCAGTACAAAATTGGACTGAAATGGAAATTTCCTTTTAAAGAATTCTCAGTATATAGTATCTTTTATTATTTCTCTTTTTATCTCAACAGGAATGCCCAAGGAAAAGTACGATCCACCTGATCCACGGAGGATGTACACAATTATGTCCTCAGAGGAAGCAGCCAACGGAAAGAAATCACACTGGGCAGAGTTGGAAATAAGTGGTAAGAAACTGAGGAATGGTCCTGAGTTATGAACTCATTGAAGTTAAGAGCAGACTATGTAGTATGGCTTGGACAAGAACTCTGGAGTGGAGTTACCTGCCTTGAAGTGAGCCAGCATAGCAGCTGCCAGCCTCTGGGTGTGGCAAGGGAAGAGACTGGGTTGGGATAGTGTAGGGAGCTGTAGGAGAGGTAAGTTGAGCCAGGTGGGGAAACCTAACGTGCAGGAAAGTCAGGAAAATGAGGATATGGATGTGAGCTCTTTGTGTTTTAGGAAGATGGGGTGGGTGAGAGCGGGGATTTAAGATCTAATTTGTCAAAGAGAAGATGAAGTTGGGGATGATATATAGACATCAGCTGTTACTTTAAGTAGTGTAACAACAATGTTGTATTAGTCCATGACAGTGTGGTTTCTATCAGAGTGGAAGTTTTCAGTTTAAAAGCAGTTGTAAATCTTTACTCTGCTCTTGAGGNATTTTGATTTTGCTACATAAAGTATGTTTACAAGGAAATTCAAGCAAATATTTTAAGAATTTAAAAATTACTTTCTGGTGGTGTAAAGTCGGGCTGAAATTTTGCTTAAATATGAAGGTTCTTTAAGAGACTGCAAAAATTGCTGTGTGATATTTCTAAAGGACTGCAATAGAGAAATTTATGGAAGGAAGAATACAAATAGAGGTCTTTGAACTGTGAAGAGTCTTTCCATCCAGATCATTGAATCTGTGTCTTGCTTCAAGTACCACATGCCTTAACAAGTGAATAGCATTCTTTACTTGAATGTTACAAGATGCGGAAACCTAGTTAAATGCTGCTTCAAGAATCAGCATTATATTTCAGCATTAGGCTTGGATATCCCCTTGGCATCTGCTGCCTCTGTGCAGGAAATGTGTTAAGTGGTGGCTCTTTCCTTTCATGCCTGGTAATCTCACTATAGACTGATTCCAGCCAAGAGAGGTGCAGGTAATGAAGAGGATGGATCAGTGATGTTGATTGGAAATCCTTTCAGCTGCAAGGGTTTCTTTGATCACAGTCACCTGTTTGCATTGGGGGGTGGGGGAGAGATGTTAATTCAATTTAAAAAATGCAAAGAAGTATTGATGTTTATTTAAAACCTTTCAAAAAATTTCTTAATGAGCATTACAGTAGCATAAATCTTTTAAGAACTGTATGGATTTGCCTTACAAAATGTGACAATGTTTTTGTTTTAATTAATGTTCACATTGTCTTTTCCTTGCAAAATACTTGAAAGCTACAAATGTTTTAACTGCTCTCATTTAAATCACTGAGCGTTTTCACTGCAGGTTTTTTTAATGCTGCTCACTGTCTTATAGCTCACTCGAAATGATACCTGTGCCCCTAACTTTGTTGCCAGGGACTGAGTCCCAGATACACGTGTATCAGTGTAGCTTTCCTTAGGCACTAAATATGACTTCTTTTATTTTGAAGAAAGTAATTTAAGGAAAGGAATTGCAATGTGTGCATGTTGGTATAATAGTAACCAGACTGTGCTTAATATTGGTGAGTCATGGTGGGGTTTTTAAAGGCTGTTGCAAGTAACTTTTTTCCTTGGAGAAGCTGGTGTTGGTACTCTTCTTGTAATGCTTGTGGTACAGGGAAATGACTTCTGTAAATGAAAAGGGAACCACTCCTGGGGAAAAAAAATCCTGGAGAGAAGAAATGTTTTGAGACTTTCTGATGGTATCTCACATTCCTTGCATGCGACAATGTGAAAATCTTGATTCTGTCACACGAATCCATGTTTCTACCCTTCAGTTTATATAAAAATCATACTGTTTTTAAAAAAATATCTGGCAATAGTTTATGCAGCTTTTAGTTGAATGCCAGATGGAAATCCATGTTCTCAACTAAGCATTTTAGTCACCCTAAATATAGTGCTTCTGTCTATTCTTGGCTGGATTAATGCCAAAGAATAAAGATTTTTGCTTTGAAAGACATTGCACAGAAATAAGGGGCAAAGTGAAGAAGCATCTTTCACCCCAAATACAAACTGTAATTGAAAAAAATCTGTTTCTTTCACCTATGTTAATTATTGAATTCATGGTCAGTTAGTAACTATGTTTTTGTATGGAAGTTGAGAAAGACAGATGTTTAAACCTTAAGTATGCTTTGGAAAAAAACAATCTAAGCATTCCTAGCAACACCTTACTTTCTCTTATGTATTGCCAAATTTTTTTGAGCTGTGGAATCAGCAATTAATGGAATTTTCATTGAATAAAATAATAAAAACCACCAAAAAACCTAAACAAAACTTGCCCTCAACACCCCCCTCCCTAACTCCCAAGTACTTACAAAATGTGTAATTATTGCTAAACCTATGTATTTTAAATGTTCTATTTTATTTTTTATCTTCCTTCTGTAGGGAAAGTGAGGAGCTTAAGTTCGTCGTTGTGGACACTGACCCATTTGACAGCTTTGCATCTCAGTGACAATTCCTTATCCCGTATACCTTCAGACATTGCCAAGCTTCACAATCTGGTATATCTGGACCTGTCCTCTAATAAAATAGAACATTTAAAAT
>VZTO01002293.1:0-20252 GCA_013400615.1 Syrrhaptes paradoxus
GTACTCCTCGTTCAGCACTCTTCTCGATGAACACCTCTTGCATCCTGCCTTTGTTGTTTATTTTGTTGTTATCCTGACGTTTCGTTCGCGCTGTGTGTTGGCAGATCTGTTGTTTGGCCTCCCGGGGAAGTACAGCGGGGTGAACCTGTACAATAGGAAGCGCGTGGTGTCGTACACTGTCACCCTGGGTCTGCAGCGGTATGACTCCAGGTAAGGAGCTTCGGCTGTGCTGGTTCTATCTTAGGGATCCCTTGTTCAATTCCTGGCAAGTTTGCTGTTCTCTCTACTCTGATTATTGTTATGTTTTCCTTTAATCTCCATTTTCTTGTATTTTAGAGTATTTTAGGATCTTCTGAACGTGCTATAGAAAAACAGGGTGGTGGTTTCGGGAGAAAACTTGCTGTGTTTTAAGGAAATAGTATAAAATACTACCAGATCTCAGTTTCTCTTTTGAAAAAGTATATATAATACCCAAAGCTGCCAAGGGGAGTTCCTCTGATCATCTGCTCGCAGAACTGCCGTCGTTGCAGCCAAGGCACCCAGTAGCTCTGTGTTGACCCAGTTCCTGGTACACGGCGCGGTTTGCTTTCCAGCAGGCACGAATTCAGCTGGTACCAAGTGTGAAACCCCTGGGGCAGTGCTGGCAAAGCTGGCTTGGACGGAGTGGATCTGAGGACTAAACGCTCTGCTCGGTGCTGAGCAGAATTCCCCGGGGAATGCCTAGGACAGAACTGGCAGCGCAGTAGTCGAAATTTGCTCTGCTACCACCCACGCAAGAACTGTTCAGCCTCAGAGACTGCCGTGTAACACCTTTCATCAGCCCTACTTACGTAAAATTCAGGGGATGTTTGAGACTGCAGCATGTTCTGTTCCCCAGGGCCAAGGTTTTGGATAATGAGCCCTTGCTTTAAATCATTTTGCTGAGTCTTCACATTTATCTTTGAATCTTTGTAGAAATCAAGGTCTGTAAGATTGCCGTAGTGTGGATGTGACAAATGTAGTCTGAGCTACAGAGAGACAGACTTAGCAGTCAGATCTAGGGAGAACTGTGCTGTGTAAGTCTGCGTGAATCTGCAGAGCTTCTTCCTGCTTGATCTGCATCTGCTGAGCTCCTCCTTGGAGCTGTGTCTGGTTGTTGGATGCAGTGTGACATCCTCCTCCTTGCTTTCCATCCCAGGTTCCTCAGCAGCCTCCGCTCTCGCCTCAAGCTGCTGCATCCCAGCCCGAACTGCACGCTGCGAGAGGAGAACATCGTTCACGTCCACTTCAAGGAAGAGATCGGCATTGCTGAGCTGATTCCCCTCGTCACCACCTATATTATCCTCTTCGCTTACATCTACTTCTCCACACGTAGGTTTGTGGGGTGGAGAGCCCTGGGGATGGGGGTCAGTGGTGGGGTGCCCCTTCTTTCAGCAGAAAAGGTGGCATTGAAATTTTACCCTGAGCTGTCAGGTGGAGAATTAGGAGTCCCATTTATCTGATTTCTGCTCTCTTAGCCAGCGTGATGTTGTTCCTTGTGGTATCTTCTGAGGTATTTTCTGTCTTAGGCAGTTTGGGATGCCGTAGTAATGACATTTCTTCCAACTTGGAGAGACTAATTCGTTGTGAGACAGATCAAATCCATGTTCCGAGTCGGTGGTTTTGGACATTCCTAGCCACATCTAAGTTCCTTTTCTGATGCCCGAACAGTGCTGTACTGGAACTAGTTTGAGCTGCAAGCCGTGCATTGTCCTCTGTCCCATCCTCGTATGTGCTGGGAGGGTCTGGGAGCTGCGTTTCAGCCACGGGGACTGACTAGCGTTAGTTCTGGGTCGCAGGGCTGCATGCTGAAATAAGTCAGGATGGGGATCCCTTCTCCGTGATTTTTTTATTATTGTCATTTTCTTCTGCTTGGTAACAGAGACTTTGCCTTCTGTTTTTCAGGGAAGATTGACATGGTGAAATCGAAATGGGGTCTGGCCCTGGCAGCGGTCGTGACGGTGCTCAGCTCTCTGCTCATGTCCGTTGGGCTCTGCACGCTGTTTGGTTTGACGCCCACTCTTAATGGAGGGTATGTTTCCAGCACCAAACCTCTTCCTAAAGAAGGGTAGATGGAGGTGAAAAGGGCCAGAAAGTGGGAGGTGTTCTCCTGAAACTCCACTGTTTGCCGGTCTTGGCTGTTAGTGGTTTGCCAGGGGGTGCATGTGCGTGCACGCACGGGTGTTCTCCTTCTGGATCTGTCTGTACCAGCAACACAAATCCGTTGCCCTCCCCAGTGAAAGCTCTAGGATTTTTGCTCAAGTTTAGCTGGAGGGAAGTGAAGAGATTTACTATCTACCGTGTTCTGGCAGGAACAACTTCTCTCTGATCTGGACTGGAAGTAGTTCAAAAGAGAGAAAAAAGTTCAGGGGTGAGAAGAAGAATTAAATAAAGTCACGGTGATGACCTTGGGCATCTTACTGTTCTGCATGCACATATTCTGAAAGACAGATCCATTTCACTGTGTTTTCTTGGCTCTTGGGCAGAAAGTATCCCGGGCAGGGTTTGGTTTATTTATGTACAAAGCACGTGTACATTGCCAGGCTGGGTGGGGCTTTGGGCAACCTGGGCTAGCGGAAGGTGTCCCTGCCCCTGGCAGGGGGTGGCACTAAAAGATCTTTAAGGTCCCATCCAGCACAAACCATTTTACGATGCTGTGATCCTGTGGTTTATCAGGATTTTCTCTGTTGGTGGTGGGATGTGCTCCCTGCCCTCCTAGTCTCGCTGACTAATTATTGCTGAGTCTATCGCAGTGGTGTTCGAAGTCCATCTTTTGGAACAACAGGCAAGCATGAAGACTAATTTAGTCATGGTCTACAATGGCCATTTTCCAGAAAATCATGCAGCTTTGCAAAAATATTGATATGTGTCCAAAGCAGATGAAATACAGAACCCTTACCTCGTCCCAGAGGAATATTGTGCGAGAAGGGATTTGGCTGAGAGCACTGGATAGTGTTTCCTGATGCATGTTTGCTGCTTAACTTGCATTCTTCCCTTTTTCACCAAGAATCTCATTCTCAGTGCTGGTTCTGTTTCCTCTAGAGAGATATTTCCGTACCTGGTTGTCGTGATTGGCCTGGAGAACGTGTTGGTTCTCACCAAGTCCGTTGTCTCTACGCCCGTGGACCTGGAAGTGAAGCTACGCATTGCCCAAGGTATGCAGCCTGCTCTGGAAAAATGCCGAGAGAGAGAAAATTCGGGTAACCCGAGGACTGGGAGATGGGGAATGGTCTTGGTTCTGTCTGTGAAGGAGCCGAGGACTGTGTGGGATGAACGGGAATTGGGAATTGGCTCCTGTTAGTCTTTTTGTACTGTTGTTAATTCAAGAAGTAATCCAAGCCTGGGCACTGCTTTTTAAGATTGTTGTCTGAAGCGCTGACTAAACAAGTTTAGAAAAGTGTGAGTGAGGGAGAGCTGTATCTTCTGGTAATCATATTTAGCACCTTGTCCTCCCATGTCGTGAATATCCAAGGGCAGTCCACAGGTCGTATGGAGTTCTGCTGAGTCTGTGGCAAAAGGATCTTCTCTGTTACAGATACACTGTGTGCTTGTGTAAGAATTGAGGATGCTCAAGCCATGGAAAAATTTAGTTTACAAACTTAAAGACATATTTCTAAACATCAGGGAAAAGAGTTTCTGGAGTCATGCCCGGAAAAATCTTCCTTGTTTTAAAAATACAAGTGGTTTGTATCCTAGATGGAGAACAGGACTCAGAAACTCAGTGGTCCTTCTCGCTTCTGAGTCCCTGTGTCGCCCTGGGCAGTACCCTCAAGACTGCTTCAATCAGGACATTTTGTGAGCTGAGAGTCATGCTGAGCTCCCTTTGGAGGTCACGATAATCTGCCTCGTAAGGACATTGGGAGTCTACAGTCCAACTGTTTGATATTCAGAACAGGTCAGAGGAGTTTTAGCCTGAAGGTGCCTTTTTTGGCTGTTGTCTACAGACGCCTGATTTGAAGGAAGGGAACCCCAGTTCCTTTTTGCCGTGCTCACGTCCGTCCAGTACCGAACACTCTCATCCTACCCAAATTCTTTCTTTCTCCAGGCTTGAGCAACGAGAGCTGGTCGATTATGAAGAACATGGCGACAGAGCTTGGGATCATCTTGATCGGGTATTTCACCCTCGTCCCGGCCATCCAGGTGAGCCTGGCTGATCGGTTTGAGCGTGCAGGGCAGAGGCACTGCGGGAATGTGCTGTGCAGTAGCGACAGGACGAGGAGTAACAGCTTTGAGCGGACAGAGGGGAGATTTAGATTGGAGAACCTCTCTCTTTGACTCATCGTGATGAGCTGATCACTTTGCTGTGACAGCTCTGGGAGGAGCCGGGGCTCATTTCTCTCCCAGCCATCTGTCCATGCTCCTTGTGTCTGTGGAAATGAGCTTCCCGTGACAGAACTGAACGCTGCCCAGTGCCTTTGCTGTGGGGGTGCTTGATTCCAGCCTTAAAGTGTCTTCTTGTGAGCTTAGAGTGGATGGAAGGAAAGAACAAAACCCTGCTGCAGAATATCTGCTTCGAGAACGAGGGTGGGCAGCCTGGTTGGGGCTGAGGGACAGATCTCCAGGTTTTACAACCACAGATATCACTGTCTCCGTTTCATGGGTGTGCAAGCTGAAACCTCAAGGTGGAATGATCTGTCCGGGGTCGTGTCCTTGGGTGTGTGTAGCACTGAAATAGCATCAAGGTCTTCTGCCTCGCAGGGTGTTCCTGTCTCTGCTGCGCAGTCCCCTGTTCGGGGCTGTTCTTGCGGAGCTGTATCACAAAGCTGACACCGTTTGATTTATGATCTTTGCCCAAGCAGGGCTTGTTCCTGGGGAGCTGCGTGGACAGAAGTACGCCCTAGACAAATCCTCCTCACCGGTTCCATAGAACCTCTGCAGTCAGGCTTCAGGGAGGTGTCAGCCTGTTGGCTCTGGGAATTTCTAGCAGCATTTTCCTCGTCAGAGGCTACTCGGGGCCCTCGCTAGGTGCTCACTGGCCACGCATGACCGGCGTGAAGAGGGACAGGTCGTATATATCCTTGCTTTAGCATCGAGGGCTCAGCAGAAGAGACTGCAGATTAAAGCCTGTTATAATCTAGGAAGATTAAACTGGACTGGAGCGTTGCAGGCTGAGCTTCGCAGCTCCTGAGCTTCTCTCTCAGGTTCCAAGAGGACCGCAAGAGAGGAGCTACAGCACAATTCCCCAGGTTACAGCCAGCCACCTATTGTGGCCTGATTTTTTTTGTTTGAAGCCGACTGCAGGGATTTTTCATCTCAAAGGCTGGTGTGATCCATCCTTTGGATCTAAACTGGGCTCATGCCTGTGGTACATTAGCACCTTTTGGTCTCTGTTTCATTGCTGCACTGCTTGACCTTGCAAAGTGACGCTCGACAGGATCTGTGAAGCGATCGCAGTGCCAGCAGCCCGGTCGCGTGGACACCACGGGGACAGTTCCCTTTCTTTTTGTGCTCTGCTGCAGAGCAGCTTGCAGGGTGCCTGATGACAGGAGATGAAGGAGTGTGAGAAAAGGGATGAGGCAGAGCCACAGGGAGAAGTGACACCATGCCCCCACCCCCCTGTTACAGTGCTCCTGTTATCGCAGCGTTTCGACAGGTGTGGTGACACCCACTCTCTGCTCTCCGTGTGATCCTGTCTTTCCTTGGATGCTTGCTTTCCACAGAGGAAAAATCTTGCAGGGATGCTGTTAAAGTCTGATGCCTGTAGGGATGCTGACAGCTGCTCTGCTGGAGGCTGGGGTGTGCCCCTTATCTTCATCCCTTAGAGTGAAGGACACCGCGCAGATAATGTGCTGTCCTCGCACCGCGGGGTCCAAGGAAGCTGGCAGGAGGAGAGCCAGCTGCGTAAATCTGTCTGGGACCTTTGCTCGAGGCTGTCAGAGGGAGCAGCGCGGTGCTGGGGCCGTTCAGGTCTCTCTGGTTTCAGGAGCAGCAGAAGAGAGAGGCATTTCATTCCTGAAGGCTCTCGCCTGCCCCAAGGTCTTGTTTTTTTCACTCCTAGGCAGCATGACTCTTTCAGCAGGAGAGGATTTCCTATGGTTTTTGTTGCTTTCCTTGTCCTAAAATAGAGTTTGGCTTGTGCATTCCCTTTAAATCCCATGTAACCGCGAGCAGCAATGGAATCCTCCCGTCTTGCATTGCAGGTGGGTAGTGACCCCCGTTCCTCTGGCACCGTCGCAGGCTCCGAGATGCTTTGGGGGTGTGTGCTGAGTGCTCACCCCGTGCCTTCCACCTCTTATCCACTGCCTTGTTCTGGAGCTCGCACACCGATAGCCCAGTCCTGCACCCCAGAAATCTCTTTGGCTTTTGCCGCAGGGTGCGCAGTATCCATGTATAAGATTTTCGATTTGCAGAGCTAGCAGCTTCAGAGGTCTCTAATCCTGGGTGGAGTAAGTGCAGGTGTTAACAGAATTAGTCTCTGCAGAGCCTGCCGTTGGTGCAGTCTGTTCACCGAGGTCTGGGTGAAATCCAGACGGATGTTGCTTTCCTTCTGAATTTCTCCTTGAGAGAGGAACCTGTGTTGTGTTTTCATCCTCTGCTCCCAGAACCTCCTGGCAGGTGTTGGGGATGGAGCTAAAGAGAAAAACCCGATCAGAACCTGCCTCTTGTCGCTGGGAGGTTTGGGGAGGGGCGGCTGAGCTGGTGGGTTATCCCATTTCGTATCACGCTGATTTTTAAATAACGAGCAGTTGATTGCCCATGTGCCGAGGACAGTTTGGACAGGACAGGGAGGCTGCGAGGTTTGTTTGCAGGTTCTGGATAGCATTTCACGCTCTCTTCTCATTTCGCTCTGCTGGTGTTGGCCTCCAGCCTTATGCAAGAAGCTGGGGCCGACATCGGAAGGAGAGGGACAAAAGAAACGAATCTGTGTGGCCTCTCTCCTTCCCCTTGGAGGTGTCCTGGCTTGGTCTGCAGGGAGCGAGCGTGCCACCATGCCTGGGGCACGGCAGCGAGTGGCAGCGGGCGTTTGCCAGCTCTGCTCTGCAAGTGAGGGCCAGAATCTTCCATCTGTTGTTTAGCCTGAGGTTTTCACTTCTGCTTACGTTCAGCTTTCTTGATCTCTCCGTGTTTACGAGATCTTGTTTGGGTCCTGACAGGTCTTGACAGAAATTTGTACCTCCAAGGGAAACAAAACACCTCTCAAAAATATTGTAATTCTGTGTTGCTGTGAAGTTTGGGATGGAGTGGGGGAGAGGGGCTGGCACTGATGGGGGCTCGGGGGGGTGTGTATTTGTTTTACGGGGATGATCTGGGAGCTGGCTGCGTCTCTGCCGCTGGGCAGAACCTTTTCATCCTTATTTCTGCCATGGCACCTGCTGGGAGAGCGGAGCATTACAGGACGTTTGGCAAACACTGGGCTGTTCCCATGTACTTGTTGTTTAGAGACTTGTGAGAGTGGTTATAGGGCTTCTCTTCCAGGGGCGTGGGGATGAAATTTGCCCATCAAACAGACGTTAGCCCGAAGTGTGCTTTCAGCAGAACGCTGGGACCCTGGAGAGTGGCTGCAAACACCTACACGGACGTACAGGGACTGCGGGGGTCCTGCACCAAACTCTCGGCTGTTACAAAACATCAGCAATAGGATTTGTCAGCAAAACAGACTCAGGGCTGCACTCCGGGCAAGAGTTTGCAGAGTTTCCCTTTTTCTGCAGTTGGAATATTTGCCGTTGTCTCTGCAGCTGCCGTAGCTAATCACTGTGTCCTGTCTGCAGGAGTTCTGCCTCTTCGCCGTGGTCGGCCTGGTGTCTGACTTCTTTCTGCAGATGTTTTTCTTCACCACCGTGCTGTCCATCGACATTCGCCGTATGGAGGTGGGGAAAAGCCGAGAACACGGGGTTTTGCCTTGGGTGTTCCTTCTCTGCTGCGGTGGAAGGATTAAAGGAAGCACAGCTTGTGATTTTTGCTAAACAGAAAAGACCGAGCTGTAAAAGTTCTGGGGCAGTATTGCTGGGTTACATGTACACGGGGTTGGGGACAGGACATCTGAGGGAACCAGACCCCTTCGGGTATATAAATGCGCAGATTTGGGTGAAATGGGCTGGAGGGAGACATGGTCACGAACAAAGAGAGCGAAGAAGAAAACATGCTGGAGAGAAGCTGGGACAGATTTACTGGGGGGTGAAGGTGGGAGCTCAGAGGTAGGCGTGTATCGAAGGCAGCTGACTGCACGCACGTTTCTGTCGAGGGACCAAGAGAATCTCATCACCGGGCTTCTCACACGTTTGCTTTTTTCTTGGCAGCTCGCTGATCTGAACAAACGCTTGCCGGCAGAAGCCTGCATGCCCCCAGCGAAGCCCGTCAGCCGCTCTCAGCGCTACGAACGCCAGCCAGCCATGCGACCCGCCACCCCCCACACCATCACCCTCCAGCCGTCGTCTTTCAGGAACCTGCGCCTGCCAAAGAGGCTGCGGGTGATCTACTTCTTCGCCAGGACGCGGCTGGCCCAGAGACTCATCATGGTGTGTATGCCGTGTGGTGTTTTCCTCCTGGACACTAACCCAACCCAACAGGCTTCTGGGGAGGGAAAATATCCAACATTTCCATGCGTCCTTGTTCTCCTGCAAGACTTGAGCTGCCCCGTGGTAAATACAGTTCAAGAGCTTCCCGAAGAACATTGCTCTGCATGCCGTAGCTCCAGGGCTCTGCTCTTTGCGTGGTGTTTGGGTAATTTTGATATTTGCTTTGAGACAAAAATCTGGTTTTATATAAGCAGATTTTCAAGGACTGTGTGAGTGGAGAGAGATTTTTACAGGCAGAAATCAGGTTTTGTTCTTGCAGATAATAAAGACATGGAGATATTTTGCTACATGAAAGATGAAGGCTTTTCCTTTTGCAGGTGTAACTGCAGCGGTTGCACCAGTTACTGCCCCTGCTTCTCCCCCGTGTCCGTTCTGGGTGTCTGTCCTGGAGGAATGTGCACGTTCCTCGACTCCGCAGCCACAGCCCAGTCTGTTAGTGTCAACACTGGTGGCACGTTAAGTTAAATTAAATTAATACTCGGGCTGTGAACCGTGGCGGCTGCAGTTGGTCTGACAGAGCTCAGAGCCCCGAATTAACCCTTCCCAGCCCTGTCTGAGGGTGCCAGGCAGCCGCCAGCAGAGAGTCTCCTCCCTGCTCTGTGTTTGTGGGGGATGAAGTCGGGTTCTTACCATGAGGTTGAGACGGATGGTTCCTGGAGAAGTTCTGGTTGCTTTTTGTGTGTGTGCCGGGAGTAAGACCGCAACCAAGCGCGGGGCAAACCCTTGGTTGGGATGTTGATCAGCTCAGGGAGCTGAGGAGGAGTGTGGAGGACTAAACGTGCTTCTCTCTTTGCTCGTGGTGTAGGCTGGGACGGTGATCTGGATCGGAATCCTGGTGTACACGGATCCTGCTGGTCTGCGCACCTACCTCACGTCACAGGTCACCGAACAAAGTCCTTTGGGTGAAGCAGGGCTGCCGCCTATGCCTGTTCCTGGAGGGGTCCTGCCTGCTGGGGACCCCAAGATCGATCTCTCAGTCTTCCCGTCGGACCCTATACAGCTGTCAGAGAACCAGACGCAGCAGCGTGAGCAGAAGTCGGGGCTGGAGTCCCTGAGCAGGCTGGAGACAAACCAGCACATGTGGGCCCACGGGCCAGAGGGCAAAGGGAATGGACAGACGGAGCTTGGAGCTGAAGCAGAGGTTACCTGGGGAGCGGAGGATGAGGAGATTTGGAGGAAGCTTTCCTTCAGACACTGGCCGTCCCTCTTTGGCTACTACAATATCACTCTGGCCAAAAGGCAAGTGGGCTGAGTCGAGTGCCACAGGCACTTCCAGTGCCCCGTGGAGCTGACCCCGAGCGTTTTTCTTTCTTTTGTCCATCATCCTTCTGAGTTAGATAATTTGTATTCCATGAGACTTACTCCAAATGTGTCTCCAGGAGTAGACTATTAAACAGCCCCTTCTGCGTGGTGCAGAGCTGCCAAACTCCAGGACTGTTTGAGAACAAGGGTGGTTGTGTTTCTCCCCGTGCCCTTGGGTGTATTACGTGCTTCTTGTGCATTTGTACCCTGGAGGTGATGTTTAGAATTTTGTAAAACAATATATGGTCACCTGTGAGCGATGGGGAGGGTACATGTGAGGAACAGAGACATCTGGTCCTGGTGAGATGATCTGCCTGCGGGGTGCAGGCAGCTGGATCGTTATATCCTCATTTAAATCTCCGTGTTCCGTTTCATCTCATCAGCAGTTCATTCCACTCTTGGCTGTTAACCTCTTCCACAGAGTTAAAGGTTAAGACCTGGGAAATATCTTTAGAGAAAAAATATTTTGGAGGAGGTCTTTAGCTTAGAATAGCGGAAACTACTGACCTGAGATACACAGCGAGACCTGCCCTGGCTGGCAGGGAGAAGGTGGGCTGGGTCACCTGTTGGGAATTTTATGGTTTTTTGCATTTGTTGTTCTTAAGCTGTCTTCCCATTGCTTCAGGTACATCAGCATCCTTCCAGCAATCCCCGTCACGCTGTACCTGAACCCACAAGAGGCCTTAGAAGTGCGGCATCCCCAGGAGGCGAACCGCTACCACCCCTTCTTGTCTCTGAGCGGCGGGAAGCCGGGTGCTGAGGCTCAGCCTGACCAACCCTCCTCCAAGCTGCAGGGACACCAGGATGTCACCCTTTACAAGTAAAACAGCCCGTGGCTTTCTGACTGTGCCTTAACTCCCTTGGGTTGCTCTTTGGCTGTTTGGTTCTTCTCCTGGAGGGAAAAAAAGAGAACAAAAAGTATTTATAAAGCTTCAGTGTGAAACCCTGTAATGCTCAGGACACTCGGGCTCAGCTAGCACTGGCTCGGTGATGCTCAAACTGTTACTCCTGCCCCCACACGGGATGCGTTACAGGGTTTATTGATGGGTAACAGGGGTAGGAGTTCGTCTTTGGGAATAAATGTCATGATTCAGTAACGCTTTACTGGGTGTTAGATCAAATTCTCATGGAAGCAAGGACCTTCCTTTCCTACTGGAGGACGGGCTCCCAGCTTGCCCTCCGAGTCTGCCGTTCTCCTTTGGCCATGTTGAACGCACTTTATATTACCCCCATCCCATCTCGTGTTTTTCTCGCTGTCTTGATTGCTATGTGGTGTTTTTATTGAAAAGTCTGAAAATCTGGTTGAAATTGACTTTTCCCAGTAACTTTCCAGAAATTACTGTAGCTCAGCTGAAAAATTAAATCAGCAACATGTGTAATACTTTCACAGGGTTTTTCAAAAATCTATCTGTGGACTTAGTAACTGAATCTTTATCTCGTCTTCTGTTTGTCTGTCCCCCCAGGGTGGCTGCTCTGGGTCTGGCCTCGGGCATCATCCTGGTGCTCCTGCTCTTCTGCCTCTACCGCGTGTTCTGCCCCAAGAACTACGGGCAGAACGGGCTCTCGCACAGCAGGAGGAAGAGGGGCGACCTGCCCTGCGACGATTACGGCTACTCCCCGCCCGAGACCGAGATCGTCCCCCTGGTTCTCAGGGGTCACCTCATGGTAGGTGGGATGGGTGCAGTCCCTACAAGAAGGCGTTTTACTGACTTGTGCCACACATCGTTCGTTCTCTTGGGCTCATCCAGCCTTCTTTGCTGGGGTAACTCTAAATTCCTGCTATTTAATGCCAGTAGGTGCCTTCTGGATCCTTTTCCCTTCTTCCTACAAGTTAGTGCATAGGTTTGAGCTGCTAAGTGTTGATCCCGGTGCTGAAGTAATCTGAGGGTTTGCACAGATGTGTGCTGCTGCTCGGTTCACTCATTTTTCTTGAGGGGAAGGCTGTTTCTTCCCATTCTGAGATGAAACAAGGCACTCAAACACCCAGTCAGAGGGAGTTTGAAACGCTGTGCTGCGTCTTCCAGAGAAGCTGCACCTCCGCTCCTGACCCTACCGTCTCTTTGGGTCATATTTTGCCAAGGAAAGGGAAGACAGCCGGAGTCTCTGTGGTTTGCAGCTGTCCAGAGCACATCTGGGACTCTGGGCAAGGATTTCCTCCTGTTCTCAGAGTATCCCCGGGTTGCTAAGCCAACCATGTAGTTTTGATATAAAATCTATCATCGATATAGCTGCTCAGCCGCACGCAAGGTGATTGTCAGAGGCCTCGGTGGTGCTGTGCCCTCAGCTGTGCTTGTTCTTCCTCCCCAGGACATTGAATGTCTGGCCAGCGATGGGATGCTGCTTGTCAGCTGCTGCCTGGTGGGTCAGATCCGCGTGTGGGACGCTCAGACGGGCGACTGCCTCACCGTTATTCCCAAACCGAGGTACGCGGTGTCTGAACCAACTCGGCAGATCCCTCGGGAGGAGATCAGAACCTCCGGCAGCAGAGGTGGGGGGGCTGATCTTTTATTTCTGGCTTTCAGGTTGCGAAGAGACAGCAGCGGCATTTTTGATTACCAGGAAAGCTGGGATCATAGTCCGGATAGCAAGAACGGTCTGGATGACTCCTTTGAGAACAGTCACCAGCTCAAGAGGATGCTCAGCCCGCCCCAGCCTCCGCTTTTCTGCGACCAGCCGGACCTCACATCCCTCATCGACACCAACTTCTCCGAGCAGGTGAAGGTGGCCGAGTCGGAGACACGGCTCCGTGCTGTGGGCGGTCGCCAGAAGGAGACCTCGGCAGGGTACGACTTCAGCAGCCTGGTGGGTAAAGTGTACGAGGAGCACGGCACCTCCAGCTGCATGAACTTCACCGGCCTCGCGGCCCCCCACGGACAGGCCGGCTTCTGCGCGGGGAGCAGCAGCCCCCGCTCGCTGGGCTGCGGGACCGAGGAGGGAGGCTGCAGCGGCCGCAGGAGGAGCCTGGGGGACGAATCTTTTGCGGGATTTGACAAATCCTCGCCGCTGCCTTCCTGGGGAGGAGACTTGGAGAGCTCTGTCTGGAGCCTGGACCTGCAGGGGAACCTGATCGTGGCTGGCCGGAGTAACGGGAAGCTGGAGGTGAGGAGGGGGGCTCGCTGCCAGCCCCGGCACGGGGTGAATGACCGCAGTGGCTCTCGCAGAGCTGGTGCCACCGCCCGCAGCAGAAGCACCAGCACCAGGCACGCAGCCTCTCGGGGCACAGGTCAGGGCAGAAATTCCTCTTCTGCGCTGAAAATCTCAGTGTTTCAGCTTAATTCGGTTTTACAGCAGAAAAGGAATGACAGCATGGTGTCTGTCACCACCTGCAATCGGTTTGAGACCATTATCTTCTTTTCTGGTTCGTGAGTGTTGGAATATTTCATTTCAAAGGAAGTTCTTAGTGTAGGGAACAAAATTCTTCAGTTAGTGCTAAAGCACAGCAGCTCTGTAAGAATGAAGCGCAAAGATCGCCATGGCATCAAGTGATGTTGCCGTTCAGCCGTGAAATAGGGTAAAATGAGCAGGAATGCTATAGGAATGGTACAGGTTTGGAGGCAAATTTTAATTGGAAATTTGTCTCCTCCAGTGACAAACCTTCAGAATCAGTTCAATTTTAATTTCATTTTTGGAAATGAAGTTAGATTTTTTTCCTTCAAAATAAATGCAGGGGTTTTTTTTAAACAAATATATCTTGAAATAAATTTTTTAATGATTTTTGACCTATTCTACCTGTGCTGCATGCGAGCAGCTCTCTTTTCTTCTGAGCTGCTGCCTTCAGATACCGCCTGAATTTTGCTGCCGCGTCTTGTTTCCAGTCCACATCACAATATTGCTTCGAAACCCAGGTGCTCGGAACAGGGCAGATGTGGGGCTGGCGGGAGCGAAGAGGGGCAGAGCTGGGCACGGGGGGCGAGCGGCAGGAGCGGCCAGGGCTGGTGTTCATTCTGACCCTGGTGGGAAAGACGCAGGTTTNATCTTTAGGTCAAAAATCATTAAAAATTTTATTTATTCTACCCGTGCTGCATGCAAGCAGCTCTCTTTTCCCAACAAAGGCACAGGCCACCCCGCTGTTTCTCTTTGTCCTTCAAATGTGGCTTTTATGCTCAGATGCTTTCTTCTGAGCTGCTGCCTTCAGATACCGCCTGAATTTTGCTGCCGCGTCTTGTTTCCAGTCCACATCACAATATTGCTTCGAAACCCAGGTGCTCGGAACAGGGCAGATGTGGGGCTGGCGGGAGCGAAGAGGGGCAGAGCTGGGCACGGGGGGCGAGCGGCAGGAGAGACCAGGGCTGGTGTTCATTCTGACCCTGGTGGGAAAGACGCAGGTTTTGGAGCATTGATGACAATCCCATTTATTGGCAGTAACGCTAGAAGGAGAAAGAGGATAGTGTGATCTCACATCCCTCCCGTGGCGGGGAGCCCTGCCTTCGGTCCGAGCAGGGGACACCGAGCAGATCGTGTCCCTGGAGAGGTCGGCCGGCACTGTGGTCCTTAGAGCTCTTAGGGGATTTTCTTCCAAGAAAATAATTGTGTTCCATCATTTCTGCTGTCAAACAAAAGGATGGTCGCTTGAGAACTTGCTGCTTCCCTTGAAGGGAGAACAGATATTGATGGTTGTGATCACCAGCGCCGGGTGGGCACTGCCTCGGGCTCCTTCGTTGGGCTCAGCCAGCGAGGGGCCGGGGGATGTGTGGGGCACAGCACAGGTTGGCTGTTGTGGGTCACCCACTCCTCCATCTGGAACGATCTCCTGGCCGGGATCACGGCATTAACCCCTTCTCCCTCCAGGTCTGGGACGCGATCGAGGGGACCCTCCGCAGCAGTAACGACGAAGGTCAATCTGGCATCACAGCGCTCGTCTTCCTCAACAACAGGTAACTGCGGCTGTGCTCGGTGAGCTCCTGCCAGGGGAGGAGGACGTGGGGGGGGAGCCGGGACCCCGGCCCTGACCCTCCTGCCGTGGAGGTCGAACTGCTCCGGGTGGCAGAGGCTCGGCTGGGCCATCTTCCTTCCCAGACACCACTTCCCAAACTGGGAATGGGGAGCAAGCCTTCCTGGGACCACATCTGTTCCAGCAGCTGCTTCTTCATCCAGATATCCATCCTTCTAGTAGCCAAGCATCCAGAATCATTCAGGGCTGGGAGATGGGGCCTTTGGGTCCCTGGTTTCTCTGTGCTGTTATTCGAGGCGCTGCCATTTGCTAGTTTATTCCATGGTCTGAGCTGAATATAATTTCCCAGCCCTCCTCTCAGCCAGGAATGCTTCTTCCTCCTCGCAGGGGGAGCCCGCGTGGCTTGTGCTCAGCCTCGGCAGGGCGCTGGTCTCGGGGCTCCTCTCCTCACGTGTCTGTGTTTCTCCCTCAGGATCGTCGCTGCCCGGTTGAACGGCTCGTTAGATTTCTTTTCTCTGGAGACACACACGTCCTTGAACCACCTGCAGTTCCGAGGTGAGCGAGCGTCCGAGCGTGTTGTGCGCCGCCCCGAGCTCCTCCGAGCCTCTTCCTCCTCCCCTGCCTTCTTACGGCTGACTCTTCCTCACATCCATTCCTGAGCTGTCGTAACCACGCTCCCTGTGTCGCAGGGAGCTGCTGCGGGGAGGTGAGGGATACTTTGGGAGATCCCTGTGCAGGGAAAGCGTCTCCAGAGCTGGTTTTCTCCAGTGCATGGGTCTGGAGGCTGCAGCACGTGTGCCAGGGTCAGCTCTGCCCCGTACCTCTTTCCTCTCCCAGTTCTCGCTTATTTTCTCCTTCCCCAAGCTCTGTTCTCACCCCTTTGCACACCGCATAGCCCCACACCGGCACGACGGAGCCTTGACACAACCACCACACACACAAAACCAGTCGGTGGCGGTAACTGGTTTGCAGTGCCGTGGCTGCGTGGGTGCTGGAGTGGGAGGAGGGAGGAGAAGCTCTGGCCTTGCTCCAGGAGGATGGTCGCATTCCTGGAGGGATGCAAGCGGTAGATCTGGAAGCGGAGCAGGCTCCGGGGGCAAGGACCGGCTGCGGAAATGATGTGCAGAGAGTCTTGTGCCCAGCTGTCTGTTCGGCCTCTCTGACCGGGCTGATCATTGCAGCGCTCCAGGGCTTCAGGGGTCTCAGTCTTGCGGAATGCTTCCTGCCTGGGGTCTGCTGATGTGCAGAAGGAGCTCTGCTGCCCGGGACCCTGCTGGAGACCCTCACTCCAGTTCTCATGAGCTCTGAGCAGCTGTAGCTTCTGCTGGGGTCAGCCAGAGTGCTGAGTGTTCGGCTCTGTGGAGGACCGGGTTCAAACCCCGTGAATATCCCACCGCTGCTGGGTGATGTTGGCCTTGGAGGGTGCGGCCGTGTCTGCTGCAGCCAGGACTTACCCGCGGGTCTCTCCCAGGAGCCCCGAGCCGGAGCAGCATCCCGTCCTCCCCCGTCTTCAGCAGCAGCGACGTCGTCCTGTGCCAGCTCACCCACACCGTCTCCTGCGCGCACCAGAAGCCCATCACGGCGCTGAAGGCTGCGGCCGGGCGGCTCGTCACCGGCAGCCAGGACCACACGCTGAGGGTGAGGCTTCCTGGGTGGGACGTGGGTGGGGGGCAGAGCTGACGGATGGACCTGCGCAGAGACAGGCGAGTGTTGGGGGTGGGGAGGTCGCAGTCCAGGCCGGTGCATTCCTGACACTACCCAAGTTACATCCGTCTGCCTGGAGGTGGGAGGACAGAGCCCTGCGCGAGGGGTTTTCCTGAGCAGAGTGAGATCCTCGTGCCTTAGGGCTGGGGGACCTCGTGAACAGCGAGATCTGGGTTGTGGGGCACCTCCTGTCTTAGCCACAGAGCCACGGAGGCTGGAAAAGACCTTTAAGGTCATCAAGTCCAACCACAAACCCAACACCCAGTCCCACTAAACCGTGTCCCCCAGCACCACATCCACACGGGGACAGTGACTCCACCACTGCCCTGGGCAGCCTGTCCCAGTGCTTGGCAACCCTTCCGGTGAAGAAATTTTTCCTAGTACCCAATTAATTAATTAATCCAAGTCTTCCCCTTGCCCCTTCCAGCAGCAGCTGTCCCCTTCCCTCCAGTCCGTGACGGGCTCTGGCCCCTCTGGGCTGGGTGGCGGCAGTAAGGACGCTAACGAGAGATGTGTTCCTTCGTTAGCGAGAGCGATAAGGCTCGGGGAGCATCGCTCTGCGGCACGGCGGCCCCGCGGACGCTCACGTCTCTCCTGCCCCCCAGGTGTTCCGGCTGGAGGACTCGTGCTGTCTGTTCACGCTGCAGGGTCACTCGGGAGCCATCACCGCCGTGTACATCGACCAGGTGAGCGGCGGCGGGGTCTGCGCCGGGAAAACGTCCCCGTGTGCGGCTGCTGGGACCCGGTCAGGCAGAGGGACCCGGCTGGGACCCTCGCCTGGTTTCCCCGTGGAGACGGTGGCGTGTGCTCCTCTGGGGACACAGAGGGGTTGCTGTAACGGGGCGCTCGCTGTGTGCCGTACGAGCTGAACCCCCTTTCCTGCCCCATTGGGAAAGAGGAAGCCGTTCTGAGCGCAGCTCTGAAGGTGGAGCTGGGAGCAGCGGCTGAAACCGGCCCAGGAGATGTCCCCTGCCCCGGGAATCTGCTCTCCTGGGGACCGGGAAGCCACCAAGCGGGCAGCTCAGCTTTCCCTCCCACGTCCCGGCAGCCGGGGAGCGTGCCTGGAGCCCTGGAAATGGGTGTTCAGCAGCTCCGCGTGACACCCTGGAGTGCGATGGAAGGGACACTGTCCCCTGAGGTTCCTGACCTGTCCCTGTCCCCGCAGACAATGGTGCTGGCGAGCGGAGGCCAGGACGGTGCCATCTGCCTTTGGGACGTGCTGACGGGCAGCAGGGTCAGCCACATGTACGCCCACCGAGGGGACGTCACCTCCCTCACCTGCACCACCTCCTGCGTCATCAGCAGCGGCCTGGACGACGTGATCAGCATCTGGGACCGCAGCTCGGGGATCAAGCTCTACTCCATCCAGCAGGTTGGTGGCTGGGGAAGGCTGAGGGGGCTCCTTTGCTTTTCTGGACCCCCCCAAACCCCGCAGACCCCCTCTGCTGGGCTCGTGGCCCGCAGAGCTCGCTATTTAAACTCTGCACGCTTTGGAAAACTTCCCTCTTTGTAAATAAAACGTGCAAGAGCTCAGAAAATACAAAATCCATCCTCTCGTTTGCACAGGAGATGGGCTGCGGCGCCAGCCTGGGCGTCATCTCCGACAACCTGCTGGTGACGGGTGGCCAGGGCTGCGTCTCCTTCTGGGACATCGGCTACGGCGACCTGCTCCAGACCGTCTACCTGGGGAAGAGCAACGAGTCGCAGCCCGCGCGGCAGATCCTGGTGCTGGAGAACGCCGCCATCGTCTGCAACTTCGGCAGCGAGCTCAGCCTGGTCTACGTGCCCTCGGTGCTGGAGAAACTGGACTGAGGAGGACCCGCGGGTGCCGGAGCGAGGCGGGGGGACACGGTGCGGGGTCCCTGCCGTAGGCGAGGGCAGAGCCAAGCTGCTGCCCGCAGGTGAGGGGACAGGGACACTGGCTGTGTCACTCTGTCCATGCCTCTGTCACCTTCCCCTGTAAACCGGACTCGTCACCCAGCGCTCTGCGGGGCCCAGACCCCCTCGTGTCACCATTTCCTGTGTCCCACGCGGTCCCTGGGGCTCGCAGGATGGTGCCAGGGCTGCAGGGGCTGGGGCAGACACAGGGCGGTGGCTGCAGGGACAGGACAGGCCATGGGGACAGCGTGGGGCCGTGGTGGCACTCCGGACCTCACCAGCCTCTGCGGGGGGCCTAAGCGAGGGCAGGGCTGGGGGGTGCAGCTGGGGGCTGCCAGCCCTCGGGGAGCCCCGACACCCGTGGGACCCACCCTGGGTCCGGCTGGAGCCCCTCGGTGTGTCCCCAGCGAGGTCCCCCCAGGGGAAGGACGGGGCTGTCCCCACCTGGGCGCTTGGCTGGGCCCCTGCGTGCCTTTGAGCGCGGGCTCCGCGCTGCAGCCGTCCCTGCCCTATTTATTTATGAGCTGTAAATATTTATTTATTCTGGCAGGAGAGCGCGGGAGCAGCAGCCCCCAGCCCTGGCTCCCCCCACGCTGCCGTGGCAGAGCTGCAACCCCCCCCCCAGCTCCCTCCTTCGCCCTGTCGGCAGCAATAGCACCTTCCTCCTCCTCCTCCTCCTCCTCCTCCCCCCACTGCGGGGCTGGAGGCTTTTCTCAGGTTGGGGGCCGGCAGACAGCCCTGGCCCCCACCCTCGCTGCAGGAACTGGGCGGAGGGCTGGGGAGGGGGCACAGCAGGGGAGCTGTGGGACCAAAGCCCCCCCCAACTCGGGCTGGCAGCACCCCCCGAAATGGGGCTGATCCCCCCCGAAATGGGGCTGCTCCCCCCGGAGCTCCTCCACTGCCTGCTGGGGCTGGGGGGGCTCCTCTCCCCTCCCCAAATGCACTACAGGGCCCTGCGCCAGCCCTGGGGGGGGGATAAGACTTGGGGTCCCTGGGGGGGGGGGGGGCTGAACCCCATCTCTAACGCTCTCCCTCCCCCCCGAACGCCGCTGACGTCTGTTAATTGAAGTTTTGGTGATTGTAGAGGCCCCGGGGCAGGCAGGAGGCCCTGAGCAGGGCCGGAGGGACCTGGGGGGGTGGGGGGCAGCCCCTGTTATGTCCCCCCCTCCCCGCCCGGCCCCCCCTTGCCGCGGGTGGCCTTAGCGCAGCTGTACGCTTTGTTCTGTACAGGGGACGCGTTTTGTACCCGATCGTGTTTTATAACGTGTACGAGGACACCGCCATTAAACAGAACTAACCCCAGCCTGGCTGACCCCCCCCCNGTAGCAAAGAGCTGAAAAAGTCAGTTCTAATCCCACTGAGTGACCGCTCCTGTACAAAGCTGAGAAAATGGGGAGGGGGCATAGGGGAAGGCAGACCCCCCCCCTTCCCCCCCCCCCCTTGGGGTGCCCTGGCTGCCAGGGGTGCTGCCGCCCCAAACCGTGGCCCTGGGGGGGAGCAGGGACGGCAGCACCCCCCAAGAGGGGCCAGGGGCTGTAGTGCTGGGTCTGAGGGGGGGGGCCAAAGGGGGTCCCCCACCCCCCCTCATGTCTTGTTGAGGGTCCAGAGGGGGTCGAGCATGCTGAGGGGGTCGTCGGTGGGCCGGGGTCCCCGCAGCCCCTCGCCCGCCTGCGCCTGCAGGAAGTTCTGCTTGTTCATGCGCTGCTTCCCCCTGAGCGACGCGTCCAGGCTGAAGGCCTCGGGCGTCAGGGACGCCAACAGCTCCAGCGACGAGGGGAGGGGGGCGGTGGGGGGGGCTGCTGGCTCCTGCTGTGGGGGCTCGGGGGTCTCGGCCACGTGGTTGGCGCTCTCGGTGTCACCCGGTGGCTCGGGGACAGGGACAGTGCCACCATCCATCACCCCATCCGGCGGCAGCACCGGCGTCACCTCCGTGGCTGCAGCAT
>VZTO01002294.1:0-28333 GCA_013400615.1 Syrrhaptes paradoxus
CATCAACAGGTTCTCCCTGATCACATCGCATGTCATAGACCCCAACCACTAGATGTCCTTTGCTGGACAGGTCCTTGATTTTAACCCATGAGTTCTCAACCTGGTCACAACTGTTTCTCAGACTCAGCTCTTCACAATCTATCCACTCCCTTACATAGAGGGCAACTCCCTCTCCCATCCTGTCTGTCCTTTCTGAAATGCCTGTAGCCCTCAATCGCAGTGTTCCAGTCATGCAATTCATCCCACCATGTCTCCGTGATAGCAATTAGGTCGTACTTTTCTAATTGCGCCACAGTTTCCAACTCCTCCTGTTTATTTGCCACGCTGCATGCATTGGTATAGAGGCACTTCAGCTGGGCTGCTGGTCTCATCACTTTCCTAACACCTCTGGGACAAATCTGGGGTTTTCCACCACTGCTGCCCAAGGCGACAGCATCCCCTCACTCTTCTTCATTGCCCAGTACATCTCCTCCCCACATCATATCTGGTTTAAAGCCCTGCTAATAGGCCCAGCCAGCTTCCTCACAATGATTTCACCAAATTTGGTAGACAAAAGTAGACTGTGTGAAGTCAGATTATGTTATTCTGTTTTCACAAAGACATCAGATATATTCCTTTTCCAAAGCATGAGGTAGCCTCCCTCAGCTTGGCTCCTGTGACCAGCTCTCCCTCCTTTTTACCTGGTGCCCTGGGTCAGGAAAGAGCTCCAAGCCCTGTGCATGGTCCCTGCTGGGCATCACACAACAGGGCATAACAGCACGAGGGTCTGCCATGCACCTACACATTTCATGGAATCACGAAGTGAGAAACAGGACAGAAATGATCCTGCACAACTGGAAAAACCCTCTTCCTTCTTCTCCCTTACCCTTAGCAGTGTGCTGAACTCGCAGTATCAGCTGCAAAATCTCTGCTGCAACATACTGATTCTCCACAAATTTTCTATATAAAGTCTGTGACTTTCTAAAGGACCACCAGAGAAGGAAGGATTTGGACAACTTTTTTTTTACCTTTTGTTGTCGTTGTTGACTGCTTTCAATATGCTATTTTTAAAATGTTTAAAAAAATATATAATGTTGAGAATACTGGTACGATTTGAGAAAACTTCAATGGTGGATTTAGAATGTGTTGATTGAAGCAGAAACACATACATATAGAAAGCTGACCTAAAACTTCAGGGCTAAAACATCCCAAATATTTTTCTGCAAGAAATACTGAACCAGGTTCTGTAGAGGATTTGTGTTTATTTTTCGTCATCCTAAACAACACTGATTTCTGTTACAGAAGTGGCTACAGACACATGGTGTTCAAGTTACCCTCTTGCAGGTTTTCCACTATTGCCTTTGGAATTTTGTGGCAATGTGTTGGAAGTGTGCTAACGTATTTACAGCATATCATGGAAGTGGGATCCCAGCAACTATGGAACACACAGCCAGGTTTGACACATGTACGGTCTAAGGGGGAAAAGACTTTTACTCCATTGTTAAATAAGCAATGAAGGTTTAAAAATAACCTTCACTTTTCTCCCTTTGACACAAATACAAAGAGATTGTTAATTTCTGGCTGCAGTCAGAATAAATGCATACAGGCTTTTTTCTTTTTTTTTTTTTCCAAGCATATTACCTGAAAGGCCCAGCACAAAGGCTACAGAAATCATCCATGTTGTAACTAGGGCCTGAAAGATTTAATACAGCAGGACAAACATTGCAGATTTGGTTACAAAGAAAATTAATTTTGCAAAATATTAAGCCTGTATGGGCCCACAATTGTCTCTTGCATATTTTGGATCAAATTTACTTTTGACATAAGCACAGACACCTCACTTCACTCAACAGAGTGAAACTGAATTTGACTCACTATGTTTAGATCCAGATGCCAGTCATATATATTTTTAGTCATATAAAAATCACAGAAAAACTGTGATTGAAGACTGAGAGTTTTTCAGTCTTTTGATTGATGCTGTGTTTGTTCTGGAAATTGGAGTTAGCGGTAACAAACCTCTCCATGTTTACTAATTACTGACGAATTGATACCTAAGGTTTTTTAAACTTTTCATATTGTGCTTAGATTCAAATCATTGTATGAAACATTTTTAAAATGTGGTGAAATGGATAACTAGTACAACAGGACGAATATTAGCTGTTTAACACAGTTAAAGCTATAGCCAGAAGCCATCACAACTAATTGCCAAATACGAATTTCATATTTCATTTCAAGCTTAAAGAAACTGAAATATGTACAAAATCAAGAAATGGTAGAAACTTGCCTTACTTGTGCATTGAAATCTATAACAATTACTGTTTTGGGAATACAACATGGGATCACATATGGTTAAATATGTACACAATAAATACACAAAGCCCAAAAAATGTCATGACATTCACATGTGTACTGTGTGCTGCCATGTAGGAAATGCTCTGGCAATGATTTCATACTAGGAATGCCCTTCTTAGGCTTTTAACTAAATATTTGTTGGTGGGAATGAGGACAGCAATACATTTTTCTATGTTTGGAGTTGCTACATGCTTTGAAGACTTCATACTAAGTATCTCATCACCTTCCATGCCACTCATACCTGTACTGTTGCATTTTACAGTCCTTCAAAACCTCAGGGCCATAGATATTTACTTAAAGTAGTGCTTCTCAATCTGTGGGTTATAGTCTTGAAAAAGTTGTGGAGACTTCAGTGGTCTAAGTCTTATGAAAAGTCCTTTTAGATATAAAATTAATTAACTTTTATGTTGACTTATTGCTAACACCGGTTGAGCTCCTCCCAGGACAATAATAAAAAGCTACAATATTGGCTGCAAATGCTTGAGATAGCTAGGGAAAGGATAGGTGCCTTTAATTTCTGACAGCAACTCAATTCTGTACTGTAGAGTGTGTGTATCACCATTTGCTGACAGTAATCACAGCCTCACTCTTCCTTCTATCTGTGCCATAAACACCACATATAAAATTTACCCAGATTCTTATTCTATTGAAGTCAGTAACAAGATATTGTCTCTGATGATACAATCAATTAAGTGAAAGTGGGTTTAGGATTTTATGTTAAACAGCAACAGCCCTTAGAGAGGTATGCAAAATGTGCCTTCTGAATATTGACAAAATATTTCAGGGTGAAACAATGTACTTTGTGTTAACAAGCCCAGCTAGTCAAAATGTTTACTTTTGCATCAGATTCAAGATTCTTCAATCTGGAAATAGTTTGGGGGTGCTGTTGGGGCTTTTTTTAAATAATGTGCAGGGTTTTTTTCTAGGGGAATAAATCCCTAGGTGTCTTAAGGTGTCTTAATAAAATCTCATTCAGTCATGACAAAGCTAAACATGTATGGGTAGGGTCATTCTTCTCTAAATCTGATATTTGTTTTTCTTGGTTTAGTGGGTTTTTTTGTTTTGTTGTTTGTTTTGTTTTGTTTTAAGACTCGGTCATCCTGATGTCTGAGGCTTGTACTGAACTTTGATAGGCTTGTATCTGCGCAGACAAGGCTTAAGTTACAAAATCTTATATTTAAAAATTTGCAAGTTACTGCATTTAAGTACAGTTTAACTACAGATAAGACTTAGAAGTGTTAAATGTTAAATGAATGATAGCAGAGTTGATTTCTAATTATGGAATGAGGACATGTACATTTCTTGCATTTGAAAAGGTTCAGATTAAGCAAAACTACATCACACTGATGGGAGAATTATTCTTTCTCCATTTTGCAGTAAAAGATAAGTTGAATTTATGAGTAATAATAATAAGAGAGAAATCTGCATGAAGCTTGCTTTAAAGTATACCATGGGACACACAGTTTGTTATTAAAAAACTCGTAGTTGATCATATTTTTCTGCGATACTGGCACAGAGAAAATGCTTAACAAAAACAAAAATGAGCTTACAGATTACCATTACTTTTCTGACTCAGTTTGGAAAGCTCACAACAGTGGCAAGAGGTACCCCACATTAAATAACTTTTGGGTTGCAGCTGAGAAAGGAATGAGGCATTCAGGAAAGAGAATCACTTCCAAAGTGAACCGCTATGGAGTCTGTAAACAGTTAGCTAGATCCCAAGACAAACCCCTGTAAAGAAAACTACCCAGTAGCATACTGACTTACCCACCTGACTGATAGAGAGATTGTGGCAAGGCTGCTGTCAGGACTCCTGGTTATGCCCTGGATGGCTGAGGGGCAAGGTTGACCACAGGAGCTTGGGCCACCTTCATCGGCAACATCCCCACAACCAGCTCTTGATGTCTCCAATAGCTGCAGGAGCAGAGAAAAGCCAATGCAGTTATCCTCCTCCCTCAGATCTTTTTTCTTTACTATTGCTGCTGTTTTGGAGCTGCTGATCTGAGGGGTGCCAATTCTAACACAAAAGTCTGTGCCTTTGGAGCTGCAACCTTGCCATCCTCTGAATGAGCCCCTGTGTTTTCTTCATGCATAATTTAAGAGGTGCCAAGAGCACTTTATATCCTCAGAGATGGAGCATTTGTATATATTTTTCTCTTTTATTCCTTTTGGAAAGGTGTAAAATTATTGAGGAAACATAAAAGAGAAAAGGAAGAGAAGAACATTCCCTGTTGTGTTACAGTGCAGTTCTCTGGGCTGCTAACAAATTGGACTTCCCTACACAGCAGTAGTCACTCTAGCTCAACCTGTCACTCTCATGTGCAGACTTTTTAAGCAGATGTTGTTGATTGAAGCCTCATCCATTTTGTGAGTCTGTGATTTTCAGCAGGTCTTTCCTTTAATCCTCTTTTCCAAATCTTACTAAAAATTAGGTTTTTTCTTTAAACAGAGTTTCCAGTGCAAATCAGTCACAGACTAAAACAGACAGTATATTAAAATTCACATGACCTATTATATTAAATTTAATCTTAAATTATCATTCCTAAGAAGTCTACTGTGAAAAATAATGAGGCAGATATCTTCATTTATAATCTAAGATTTTCTAAATAATCTTTTAATAAATTAGCCTTCAATGAGTCAGTGACACTCTTTAATGAGCCACTGACTGCAGTGGGTAAAGGATTATTCCTTAAATTTTTATAATCTTTCTTAATATTGCTGTTCAACTGAGAATAGAGTTGTCAGATAAAAAATTATTTACAGAAACCCATGGGAAAACAATTGCACTTAAAATAACATTTAAAAAATATAATTTTTTTCTGTTTTTTCTTTTCTGATCAGAGAAAACAGAGCCAGACTTTAGTCATACATTTGATAAGACATTCTTTATGGTAGCCTTAATTTATTCTTTTTAAAAATTAAACCAATCCAAGACAGTGCTGTTGGGGTCAACTTATTTTCTTAGTTTGCTGAACCATAGGCATCTCTCTAAGTTCAAAAACTAGGCCAGTTTAAAATATGTAAGCTAAATGCCCTATAGTGAAGTAACCCTCAGTAGCCCAACGGGAAGAGATAATTATTTCATTTGGTGTTATTTTTTTGTTCGAGAGAGCAACAAATTAAAACAACTAATCCACTTCAGTGAACAATATTTAGCAGAGCTCGGAGGCTTCAATTAACCACAGTTTAATAAAGGTACTAATCTGTATTAAATGAAGTCCTTCAAGGGCTCACATTGAAACAATGCGTAAGTAGTAATCAGCAACTCCCAACAGAGGGACCTGCTGGGGCAGATAGTTGGAATGTGCTGTGTAACCACATTCCAGGAGATTTAAACCCAACACAAAAAGAGATCTTTCTCAAGCCTTTTTAAAGTAAAAGGTGTTTGGGTTTGGGTTTTTTTCCCATCACTAGGTTTTAATATCCAGCATATTCAAAACTGCATATTCTAAAAAAAATTTACATTAAAATCCTTATTTCAAAGTCAAGTCAAAACATGAAAGTAATTTAAAACTTCTTACATACCCTCCCTGTGAATGTCCTCCATCACACAACTTTGCAAATAAGTAAGACTAAGCTCCTCAGCTGAGTTTTTCCTGTCTCTCTACTATGAGTATTCACTAAATTCAGAAGCTCTAATTAGCTGCAATTTGTGTGTTTAATTCCTTCCAGAATCCTCTGGAATATTGTAAGCTGCGTTCAACATACAGTGCTGGAGGGCAGCAATGATTTTTTTTACTCAGCCATATGAACATTTTTAGGTGTGTAGAATTGAAGAAACTTGTAAAGTTCAAGAAGATTAATATTCACATTTTATTGTCTTTTAACAGACAAGACTGGATTTGTATTAATGTAATCGAAGGCCCATACCACCTTGCTTTCCAAAGCAGTTTCAGCACAAGGAATAAGGGTCTTCAGACACGGTAGCGTGCTGATTCTGTCGCTGCAGATCTTAGTGCAAGTCTCACATCAGGCAGAAGTGAAAAAAACTTTAACAAAGCAAAACCCAAAAAACCCAATCAAATTGCCTATTAGAAATGTTCACATCAGTCACTTTGTGTCTAGGGACTCAAATTCCAACTTTGCGATCAGTGGAAGAACAGACTGCCAGTTTTGCCGGTTGCAGACCCCTCAGCAACACTGAACTCCACCTTAGTCCTTCTGGGGCGACAAGGTGGAAATTGTACTTCCCATACCAGCGGTGTTAATGTTTTACACTACATGGCTTAAGCTATGTGCTGAGACCATTTCTGGCAATTGGTACATGAAACTAGTACACAGAACCAGCTAACTGTTGTGGGTAAAAGGACAGAAAGTATGGCAGCAACATGAAAGCATGGGGCTTGTTTTCCTCAGTGCTAGGCTCCAGCCCTTCAAATTCTACAAAATCACAACACTGTGGGTTGACCACAGAGAAGCATTTGCAGGACTTGAGATTAATGAGCCCCCCCCCGACTTGGTTCACTATAAAATTAGAAGCCCAATATTAACTCAAGAATTAGAAATGAAAGTGTAGTAATGGCTTAATAGTCTTGTTAAGTCAAAGCCTGAATAAGCTGAAAGAAAGCCTTTCAGTAAAGATTTCAAGCATCAAGCAGAGCTAAATCCATAAATTAAAATAGGAGGGAAAATCCAGTGAAATATTTGCTATTATGTATCAATAATGTAAGTCATGTGTTGATACACATCGTGGTTAATATGATTAAATTCTGATATAGATCAGCTTTAAAGTTACATTTTATTATACAAGAATTCAAAATTAAAATCCTGCTTGAGTTCTTTATCATACCTTTTGCTTGAGGGATACAGCAGATTGAACCAAGTTTCAAACTTCCAGAGACCAAGATAATAGCTGATTTTTTTCAATAGTTCCTTTAAAGACCCTCTGTTCAGATCAAACAAGAAACACTAAAAGCACCTATTTAAATTATACTTCCTGTGATTTTCTTTTTTTTTTTTCACTCTGTGATTTAATAAGAAATTCTGCCTCAGAGCTATTATTTTCCTTCTACTTTGGCACTGAAGAAAAGTCATGAAACTTTATAACATCATATTTGTTGATTGTTTCTTTGTTATTAAAGCATACTATGCATTTACTTCCATTTAAACCAAGTGGTTAGGACTAAACATCAGGGAGAAAACAGGAATAATGAATTTGTGTGCACCATCCCTGGAGGTATTCAACAAAAATGTAGATGTGGTGCATAAGGACAAGTTTTAGGGGATTAGGTGGTGTTGACTTGACTGTTGGGCTTGATGATCCTTGAGGTCTTTTCCAACCTTAACGATTCTGTGATTCTATGAAAAGAAAAAAAGTGCTGAGACTGTTATTATATGCATCTTGGAATAATGTGTGTGTGGTTTTCAAGTCATACCTGAGTCACAGAACAGTTGGGATAACTATTGCACTAAGTATAAGTGGTTATATTCGACTTCTTTGCCAATTAAATAATCATTGTATACATGGAACTATATGTCAAAAAAATATCTTGCATCATGCACTTATCTTCAATTGTGCTCAAAATTTAAGTGGTAGAAATACGCAATTTTTAATTGTGTGAAATTTTCCCTTTTTCAGAATGTTATAGAGCTCTTGGATTGGATAGTCTGCTTTCATCAGAAAAGGGGGAAGAGTCAATAGCACTAGTCACAGCAATCTTTATTTTTTAATTGAAATTGAATCAATATAGACTGTTGACAGAAAGAAGTAAAAAGCAATGTTTCATTGCCAAGGGGAGTAAAGGAGCAGTGATCAACACTGGAGCATACAACCTGGATGAAAAATACTGTAATGTGACAAAGGTCTTCAAATTCTCATGTGTAGTTATGATTCTAACAGAGTCAAAAATACTAGAAAGATAATGAACATTCCTTGGCATAAAAAAGGTAATCCCTTGACTGTCGGCCCTGACAGAAATGTGGATGGCATAGAATTTTTATGGGCTAAATAAGATCAGAAAACTGTAAATATGTTGCTAGTTTTTGCATGACTGATTTTTGCGGTGATGCAGCAGTGTAGATCACAAAATAATATTTGATCTGAACCTTTTTTAAGAAATATTAAATTACATAATGCTATAAAAATTTAGTGAAGAAATATACCTAAAAACAGTGGTACAAAATCTTTGTAGTTCTATGGGGGACTAAGTATTTCAGATTTGCTGAACTATGACATTTTAAATATGCTGCTTGCATCATTGCACAATTACACATGCTTCCCCCATGACAGCATTGCGTATTCAAAGCATAAGCAAAGTGCATAAAAACTGTTTCTTGTGCTGTTCACAGTATCTGAATCAGGGTTTATTTGACAGTTTTTCTAATTGATCATTCACTCCAATGGCTTCATAAATGCTCATATTCTCTAGATGTTTTCTACTTCTCTACTCACAGCTACGCAAGTGTGTTGTAGTTATTACAATAAAATCCTATTTTTAAGAGGAAAAAGTATCTATAAGGTATTATTATAGTCCTGATTAATTCAGGTATTTAACCATTGGGTTATACTTTTGTTCTATTTTTCTTGTTTGTTTATTCCTGGATTGAAACATTGCATTAGGTGGACAATTGAAACTTGGATGTTATTTTTCAGGAAAATAATATGTCAATGATCTTTGGGTACTTAACAGAAAAAAAATATGCTAACTGTACAGCTAAGCCTAGATTATAATAATGCCAGAATATTATAATGTCAAAATCCCTAGGAAATAAAATACTATAATGCCAAACTTCATAGAAGTGTTTCTAGAAGAAATGTAACTGTTACTGCAGGGAGCAAGTTTTCTTTCTCAAAAACAGATTTATAAGAACCAGACTTTGTATTTGCTATGTGTTTGCTAAAGCAACTGTCCACAAGTTGTTTTAAATAAAATCTTTAAAGAAAGATCTTTCTGTCTCCTGCCCTCCCTCTCACCAGCAAAAATAAGCCACTAAGGGCTGCATGAGAGAAGATCTAGCAGACAGCATAGGACTTTCTTTGATATTTTCCATTGCATTGTGTCAGACAAGGCAGAGAAGAAAGGTCTGCATTGGGAGGAGAGGAATAGTTGTCCATGCAGTACTCTGGAAGGATCCAAATCTTCCGGAGTGGGGTTTGTGGGGAAAGAGTTGCCATACTCCTGGCTGCAGAAGTCATTATGGAGGCTGGAGGGCTGCTCTCTCTTCCCCACCTCAGTGGTTCTTCCAGCTTCTTCTTGGAAGTGCATCCTCTCTCTTTGTTCTGACCAGGCATGGGCCAGTACAAGCACCTAAAGTGAAAAGAAAGCATTTACCTTTTGTAATGTGCTATATGTCTGAATGTTTTCCCATTCCCGCTTAGTGCAAACAGAGTGATAGCTGCGACTTGGATGTAAGGTCTCAAGCCTAAAAAGTTGTCTTTTCTTCCTCCATCCACTTTCATGTTTGGTGAAAGACAAAGTCAAAAGTCAAAACATCCATTTTGACCTAGTCTGCTGAGAAATATTTTCCTTACCTCTATTTAACACCAGTATCAAGGCTTGCTAGCCTTTTACTCTGTGTGGTTTCAAGTGGATAGCCTCAGTTGGTAATACCTCATCACAGCAGAGGGCATTCCTTGCAGCTGTGTTGCAAAAATAAATTCCATATCTTCTGCCATATTGTTCTCCAGACTAGAGTAGGATTAAGTAAGTGCCAGATTTCAGTGAACTGGAGCAAGCCATGGTTTGTTGGCGACTGCTGTCCCATGATAATGGTTTCTCTGAAAGTCTGTTCTGAGTGTTGTAGTCATTTCAGCCCTTGGGATGTGCACTGTGCACTAGAGCTTTGGAGTCTTAATGTGACTCAAGTGGTGTGTTTTCAGTCTCTTTCCCACGCCTGGTTCTGGTGCCTGTTCATATACCTAAAGACTCTAATTTTTATTTTTATTTTTTTAAACAACACTGGGCATAAAAGGTGAAGAAACTACAAAATTGCTTTCATATTGATAGGTTCATCATGCCAGACTTCTCATTAAAAGAAGCCATATGAGTGAGTTTTGTGGCTCTTGAAAATTTTGGCCCTTCTTTCTTTCATAATGAAAGTGATAGATGCAAGGCCTCTTTGCTGTCTTTGGAGCATTGCTGTGCCCTGTCTCGTGAACTAGTCATCTATAATTACCTCTCCCACATTCTCCTGTCCTTCTCCATCCCAATAGTGATAACTTGATTTGGCAGCAGTTTAAAAATTTGTAAAATGAATTAAGAAAATCTCTGTTAACAGAGGCTTTTGGAAAAATAGGCACTCATTATTGGTGAAAAAAAAAGGAAAAAATATGTTCTTATTTTGCGAAATCATCTACTATGAGCAAGTTTCTTTCAATTTACACTGTGGAACTCTAATGTAATTTTGTGTCTCACCAGTTTCTATTATTTCTTAGTGTGTTAAATATTTAGCCATTAGATCTATGTTTGCATTTTCTGAAATGTATCTTCTGTAGTTTCCTTCCTTGCAGAAATCTTTGTCCTGCTACTTCTGCAGTGAAGATCGACTACTGTACGCTGTTGTACTGTAAGACAAAAATGAGAAACTTGGACACACAGTCCCAGTTCATGTTTAAAAACCTTTAATATCTCAAAAAATATCTCATTAGTCCATCATATCTCATAGCAAAGTTACTGGGCTGGCTTTGTTTTCTCTTTAAAATGCAGACCATATAAATAAATTTCCATTGGAGAATGAAAAAATATCAACCTGAAAAATTTCCGTAATATTTTATCCATACTTCATGAGATGTTGGTATATCAGGTTGGTCTATGTACAAACAGTAGGTGTGTTTTCAATTTTCTCTGTGCCTGTAAAAAGCTACAGCTATGAAGACTTGACAGAAAGAATACTTGCTTCCAAATCTCTCTTGGTTGCAGCTGAAGTCCACTTAAAATCATTAGTCCAAAGAGATAATAGTATTTAGACTGCATTGTTAAATCTTCCTGTGTGATTTGAAACCAGTTCCATTTTTTTCTAATAATATAAATTCCCCTTGATCTTATCTGCTTAATGATGTGATATAATCAGAAATCATAAGGTGTTTAATTTGAATATATACAACTTGGGCAGTATGATTATCAGCAGCAGAAAGCACAGTGCTGTTAGTTTATTCCATATCAGACAACTGATGTTTTCAAGTCTGAATAACAAAAGTTCATATAATTCAAAATCAAACTGAAGGTTCATATAGTTCCAAAATGTCAACAAAAACAGAATCAATAATTTCCTCTTATTACACGGAAAACCTAAGAAGCATCAAAACTACACTGGACTGAGCTGCCATGGTGAGAGATGCTTCTCCTTGGACCTTTTTGTCCTGTGTCTATTTGGTGACTGAGTTTGTGCAGGGAGAAGGGATGGCTGTTCCTCCTGCCAGGAGCCTGACTGTTACTCGCTCACGCTATGCCAAGCAAAACACAAGATAGTTACCAACAGGACAATGCAGAGGAGGCAGGATCACTCTTTCCCTTGGTTTGGTGAATGAAAGTGGTTTCAAACACAATGACCCAGAGGAGATACTAGATTCAAGAAGTCTCCAGGAGAAGAGAAGGTGAAGAAACATGGAGGGGTGTAGAGAGGGAAAAGAATATTGCCCTGCCCAAAAGAAACATCTTTTGGTATATTGCCTTCTGGGTGTTTCAGTGGACAGGCTGAACTTTTGCCTTCTTCAGCTAAGGGAAGCTTCCGTTTTGCATCTGAGAAAATGATGAGTTTGGTTCTGCAGAAGAGGAGGGAAACAAAAGAGCTGATCAGCAGTATTATTTCGTATCTTATAACTGGCTCTTCTCTTGTTCCATTTCTCCAAAATGGTGTCTGGAGGAAGGGTAAAGGGTGGTGAAACCAGGGCCTTAACCAAGTAATTCTAGCAAAGGATGCATGATGGGCTGCATTATGCAGGGGACTCAAGAGGGACTTGTGAATAAGTGCAGGGATGAAGTTGAGATGAAAGGTAAACTGTGGCATATAATTAGTCCATTTTAATGTTTAGGCTTGGGGAAAGTTTGGTATCCTCATTCCTTCAGGCTCTTTCATACAATTAAGTACAATTCAATTTTAAGTACTTCACTAACTCAACACCCACACAGTGACTAGCAAAACCACCTCACTCTAATGAAGAGCAATGTTATAGCTGTCATATGTTTGTGGGGTAGAATGAGCAGTTTAAAAATCAAGTCATTCAGACCAAAATTAGATTCAGTGCAAAACTCCTACGTGTGCATTTTAACCTTCCAATTTTTTATTAGAGAGCAATGAGATCTGTCTTAATGTGAACATTATTTTCTTTCCTTAATTTGAAGAGTTAGGAATAATGTTACACTTTTTTAGAAGCCAAAAACAAGTTTACTAGTTTAAAAGATAAATAGCCTGCCAGCACCGAATGGCAGAAAAATATTTCCTGTATATTCTACTTTCCAGTTATGTATGTGCACCTATAGACTTCTGTGATACCGTGTTTCATTATGGTTTGTTAAGCTACATTTGACATGAATTAGAACTTCATATAGATGTATTGCTGTTCTGAGCTGATTAAAACAGCTTGATTTTTATATCAGTTCTTCACAATTAGTATTATAAATTCTTTACTACACCAGGGTGAAATATTGAGGTTACGCTAGATGCTTCTGTAAAAGCATTACCACAGTGCTCAGCAGTGGTGATCAAGAAAACCAATTTTTATAGGAATTATTAGGAAAGGAATAGATACCAAAACAGTGAATATTCACTTGCCACAATGACAATCTGTAGTTCACCCACGGTGCACAGTTCTGGTTCCTCCCAGAAGGAGGACAAAATTTACTGGAAAAGATTTGGAAAAGGAGGATAAAAGGTAACAAATGCTTTCTATGTGATGAAACACTGGGTAAATAGGTGATCTGCAGAAAAAGAAATAACGTATCTTGAAAACCACGACTAGTATGAAGAGGATGGATGGAAATTGACACTACACTGCTTCTCTCAGTAATAAACAACATGGGAAAGTATGAGGAGTCACATTCAAAACAAACTGAAGGAACAAATTCCCCCTGCAACAGGGAGAAGGATGTTAAGGATGCAGACAGTTTGCATGAAATTAGCAGGCAAGCTTGTGGAGGAAAGCCCATGGAGGATTACAAAACACGTAGAAATCACAACAACGCAGGGAGTCTGTGAGCAGAAAATAGTTGCAAGCTGAGAGACTATTAGGAAAAAGCATTATATACATTTGACGTGTTTTTTCCTTTTCTCTAGCACCTATTTGTGGCACTTGTGGAGAAAAGATACTGGGCTAAATGAACCCATCATTTGATCAAGTAGGGCTTTCTTGCCAGAAAAGGTTTATTTACTTATTTAAACAACTTTAATATCATGGCAGACTTGGTGAAATAATAAATATTTCTCTAATGAAATATCATTAATGAGGTCAATAGGTTTAATTCTTCCTCCTGTGTGCCAGTAGCCATAAGAAGGAAATAGGGGAACTTACAATATATCCTGCATTTTAATAAGCTTTTCTCTAAAATTTCCCACTTGCACTTCCACTGATCTTGAGAAGTTCTGCAAAAGCCTGGATGTCTACACCAGTTCTTGGCTCTAATAATTCTCGCTGGTTCTTTTTTAAATGTCTGTTAGTCTTTCCAGTTAATTTAACGACAGCATGGATAATAATGACAGGTAACATATGCTTGGTCCATATAATGTTTTGAAAATATATAAGCATAAATATAAATTTGCACAGCAACATTAATAGAAACATACAATTTATACTTCCATTATCATGCAGTAAGAAAAATGTCAAAGGTAATGCTTAAAATCGTAAATGATCGAGTGAAATGTTCACAATTATTTTTAATTTACTCTATTTCTTCTAAGTACAGTATAAAAATTACATCTGGTAAACAATGCTAACAGATAAATTCTGTAACATACTGGAGGAATAAATAGCTGCATTCCATGCCCTCCTACTCTGTACTGCATACAGCTTGATTTTCAAGACAATTCAACATTGTTCTTGGAACAACTCTGATTATAAAGTGTTTGGGAAATCAGTTAGAAGAACAAAATGTACAGAAGTACAGCTTCAGTAAGTAAAGGCCTCATGGCGAACCGCTAAGATGCTAATAGTAATAAACATCTGTTAGAAACATTTTGGGACAGTCTAATGATCCCTATCATAATGTTCAGAGATGTCAATTCCTAATGCTTCAACCAAGACATAAGACTGCTTATAATGCTTATAATTGAGCAACGCTGAAACAGGGGGGAGAAATTTGGCTTGTGCACAACTAGTAATAAGGTTATATTGAAGCATTGCCATCCTTTGTACCAATCTAGCTATAGAAGTTTACAGATACAGTGTCTTTACTCAGAGACAGTGGGAATTGAAAAGTGCCTGCTTGATTAAGGAACACTAATCACATCAGCTTGCAATAGCACTGATGCAGTGCAGTTACCAGATGCTCCTGCAAATCTTATCTGTAATTTGCTTCAGTAATACTCCATCGCCTGTCCAGCTGATCTGCCTCAATGCAAGGCTTTTAACAACATCTCTCTTGCCTGATGAAATCTGTCTTACAACCTGGTTACCTATTGGAAATAAACACAGTTGGGAAGCAGAGGGTTAGAACTGCCTCCAGTTCTGTTCCCCCACTGAAATTGCAGGTTTCTAAAACTGTCACTCTTGGTGCTCTTTTTAAAATAATAGTAATTCAGGGGTCAGCATTTAAGCACCCCAGCTGCATAACATGTTAAAATCTTCCAGAATTTATCTTCCTGAAAAAATGTATGTTCATGGTTAATTTTTAATATTTGCTCTCTTCTTTAAAGAGGAGTCGCCACTGAGCTCATTGCTAACTGAGAGTTTGTTTCATTAACAGTGAGCTGTATGGAAAATGTAAATAATGTGTATGTTTGTAGCATTAAATGTGCAGCATCCATCTCTCTGAAAGCACTATTTTGTAGTTGCACCATATTGAAAAAAAAAAACACCAAAAAACAACAGGTCTTCCTGCTTATTGTCTCTTTGTTTATTACTTCTCCTTTGTTTATTAATGCCTCTTTAAATGAAGTATGGCGAAGACAGCTGTAATTTCCTCTAGCATCAGTGGCACATGACAACTCTACCCAAGTCTCTATCCATANCTGTTTTTCTCCCCAGATCTGCCACTTTTGGGCCTCGCTAGTTGTTAACATACACACAATACTTATTCACAGGTGTTAGGTAATCCAAGAGTAATTATGCCATTTAAATTACCTTTGAAGTTGCACCATATTGAAAAAAAAAAACCCACCAAAAAACAACAGGTCTTCCTGCTTATTGTCTCTTTGTTTATTACTTCTCCTTTGTTTATTAATGCCTCTTTAAATGAAGTATGGCGAAGACAGCTGTAATTTCCTCTAGCATCAGTGGCACATGACAACTCTACCCAAGTCTCTATCCATAAAACATCCTTCACAGTGCCACCAGGTAACGTATGTGAATGAGTATAACCTTTGTTGCTTGTGTTGATTTCTTAAAACAAAAGATGTGGCTTCTACCCCCAGTTGCTTTGCAAGCTGAAAAAACCCCAATCAAGGAACAATCCCCAGAATCTCGTCAAATCCAAGCACTGATGTTTCACTCCAAAATCAGATTTGGATTTTTATGTAGTTATCTCAATCATGTGAAGTCTTTCCTTTCTCCCCTTACTCTTTCTCTACCCTCTCAACCAAACCAAATTACCGAGTGTAAAAATGCAGGTGGTCTTTTCCTGCTGACTTCCCAGTCATATTCTTTACCCCATTGAGCTGTTTACTAGCTGCTCTCTTGATACTGCAACTTTCTCTTCCTTTGCTGTTCTCCACAGACCATCTTTTGTCTGATCCTGTGCTAGAGAGATCTCACAGGACGTGTACATATTCTCTGTTGCTCTGACCTGTGTGGGAGAGAAACCTCATAGCCTGTAGCTTTTCTGGAAGAGAATGTGTGTGTATATATATATATATATATATATATATATATATACGTACATACAGAGTGTGTATGCATGGACTTCATATATACACTACATACAAAACACATGTATGTATTTTACACCAAAAAACCTCAGGGAACCCAGAGAGAAAAATTCTCATGGATTAGCCAGCCTAGCAGAAGCTTCTTGACACGTGTGATGGTATAAGTTTAGAAGTTGGTGCATATGCTCAGCCTTGCCCATCCTGGGCTCATCAGAGCTGAATAGTTTAGTGCTTGTGTATTCATCAGTGCCAAGTGTGAACAGAATATTTTCCGTGCATTAAATGCAGCCTTATTGAAAAGGAAAGGAGGGTATGTATGCATACGTAAGAGTAGAGAGAAATTCATCCAAATTTGGGGGAGAAGAGCAAAAATATTTTATATTTGGAAAATGCTTGAAGTAAGTAATTGACTGAACACATATAATTGCTATGCACTAAAAAGTCTAAGTGTTGTTCATGTGAAAATGTTGTTCTTCAATGCTGATATCAAGTGGGTAAAGTAAAGAATTAGTCCCCAAATTTGTAAATGTTCAAGTTGTGGTTTAAGTTACTAACTTTTAATTAAGCTGAAAACAATGCAGTTGCTTGTCTCTGAAAAACAAAGATTTATGTTTATGACTTTCTGAAAAATTACAGTCACTACAGTACAGCAACTGTGGCGAGGAACAGTGAAAAAAACCAAGTTCTCTGGAAAAATGCCATTGTTGATTAACTGCAATATATTTCAACGGTTTATAGATTTCTCAGTTACCCAATAAGCACACTGGTTTCATTCTTCAGAGATTAACAATCTATCTTGTGTGTTCAGGTTCTTTCCAGCTTAGTACAGTGCTTCTTTTGAATGATTTTTTTCCTGAGTTGAACTTTAAGAACTCAGAGCACCTTATCACACTTTCACAAGCTCTCTCTCAGAGGAGGAGAGAAGAGGGAGGAAAAAAAACCCACCAAGGCGTGTGTCAGTTACATCCAAGCTCTCAGGGGATTTGTTTTTCTTTTGGCGTCAGATTAGATGTTCAAGCCAAGCGGTGCTGTAGGGCTCCGGGTGAGTGTCCACCAAACTCTTAATGAGGCTAATCCCACAGCAGCACATTCCACGCAGCTAATGGGTGCAGGGGCTTCGCTCATGCTCACATCTCTGTACTGCAGATGGACTGAGTGCCTTGTTCGAGGGGCAGTCGCAAATGTGTTAGTAGTGATGACCAGCAGCGGGGAAACAAGGACAGCAGAGTTTTCCCTGGGACACACTTAAACGCCAAGTTTGATGCTCAGGTAAAGAAGGAGAAAAAATGTTCTTGGTGGGATTTTGCAGTGAGGTTAATAAAGAGAGAGACTTAACCTAGAGATCTCAGCTCTGAGTAAACTAAATCCAAGTATAAGTATGGCATGGACTTTAGGATTTAAAATTGTCTTGTGAAATATCACTGAAAGAACGTTTATGAAATAAGAGAAAGAGAAGATAAGCTTCTTGCTTTACTATTCTTAAAAATACTTTGCTTTACTTTTCTAAACTTTTTACTGCTTTACTATAAACAAGAGTTTAATGCAGACTGTTTTGTTCTGAAAGTGTTGATTTCCTCAAGTTATTCTAATTTTGTTATGAAACCTCTACAGCAAGTAATATAATTTATTATACCGCTGAACCTTGTATTTCATTGCAAATTATTGCTGTCACAGAAAGATAACTGTCACAAGGCAGTGAAACCAGATGCTTTTTTTTTTTCTTTGGAAGGAATTATGAATTGTATATTTTGGCATCGTAACTCTGTTGGATAGGATAGTATATTGTTTGAGATCTAAAAACTAGAAAGCCTTTTCTTCTTACAAAAGACTTTTAAAATCAGACTATTGTTTTTGTAATATTACATTGGAAGAAGTTCAAATGCGAATTATTATTGTTATACTTAACATAGCTGGGTTTCTTTCTACCTGCAAAGACAGTATGAAAAAGAGTAGGAAAACAAATTTCAGGTATCAGTTTCTTGTACAAGCCTGCTTGTATACCTGAAGAAAAAAATTTTCAGTGAAGTACTTGTTATGGCACCTTTTTGTGATGGATCTTGAGGTTTAGAGAACATGAATTAGTGGCCATCTTTAGAAAAGATACATTAGATGTATGGAGTAAGTAAATTCACCAAGGTAAATTGTTCACAGAAATATATATAAAAATTATGAAATTTCATAAAGGACATTTTTTGGAAGTCTTGCCAACAGGAATGATAATCATAAGCTATGTAAATTCTGGAGCAGGAGCTGGTTTTGTATGCCAGGAAGAAAAGTTGGCTTATAAAATATTTTTGTGCTTTCTAGTGAAAATAAAGGCTATTGCAGGCGTGTTTTTAGCATTAATACAAACACGCAGGAAGATAGAACTGGCATTATTCTGTAAGTGTTTCTTTTTTCTCAAAAAGTTACTGTATTTGTATACATCAAAGGGAATTCATAAATCTGCAGCTTCTTATCAGTATATATCTTCTAAAGAAGAATATAGAAAGCTTGTGTGCTCTTGGAGCTCAAAGGCGAGAAATTTCAAGAATGTGTGGTCCACACAGTAAAGTATGTAGTTTAAAATGTTAGTATTGCAATACCTGAACAATAGTTGTAATTTCTTTTCTTTCTCTACAACATCCAACAGAAAGAAAAACCCTAATTTTCCCACATAGTTTGGCTTCAGAAGTTATGCAGTAAGAGGGTCAGATGAAGTTCACAAAGTTCACTCTGGATGCCTTGATAGTTCTAGGAAGTTAGTTTGTAAAAAGCCTTTATTTTCCTGAAGAGACTACTAAATTCAGAAATTACTCAATGATATACTAGACTTCTAAGCTGACTTTACTGTACAATATGCAATGTTGTGATGATGATTATGGTGATGATTGTTATTATTACCTGCCTCATAGACTTGTAAGAATTTAGAAGTTATAATAAATTAGAACTTTTAGGTAATCTCTCCTATGTAAAGTGAAACTTTTTTAGATTTTTCAGAATTTCTATTTAACTGTCCTTTGCTTATACATGAAACAAACCTTGCCCTACAGTCTATTAAATTATCTAAAGCTCATTTCACATTACTTAAGTCTCAGATAACTTTGTCATAGTTCATATTTTGTAGTTCTGTTTACGATGTGCAATTAAATAGGTAATTTTATTATTTAAATACATTTTATAAAAGGTATCTGTTTGAACTGAATTTTTAAAGGAAAGTTTCAGCTCATCTCCTTATTAAATAAAATAACCAAATTCTGTCTGTGGAAATCTTTTTGAGAGCTTGCCAGAAGTCATATTATATGGAGTGAGGACGGAATAGATAATTAAAAAGATTTCAGAACTCTGAAAGTCCCTTGTTTGTTGTTTTGGTTTTTTTCTTTCCTAGCTACCTCTCTTTCTTTTAAAAAGATCTCTTATTTATCTGAAATTAAGATTTAGCTGAAGGAAATTACTTACTTTCCTGCAGCTATGTGAGGGAAGACATTGGGTGTTATGAACAGGCATATCTTTACCGAACTCAGTCAGTTTTAGAGGTTACATCAGCCGTTCATCTGACTCTTCATGTATCAAAGTTTTTTGTGTCTCATTTCAGAAACAGATCTTCCTTTTTTTTTCATTAAGATATCTGCAAATGAAACTGTATTTTCTGTCTCCATGTTAAACAGTACTCTCTGCTTTTGTATAAAATATAGCAGTGGAATCATGGTGTTATAAGTTTTATTGTGAGATACTTTTTTTCTAGTTTCCGTATTTTTTTTTAATTAGAGCTGAATACTAAAATAGATTTTTTTTTAAAGCATTTTTAATTAATGGGTCTGGTTTTTCTCTACCATGCAGAAAGCTTTACAGTTTGAACAAATTCTTCTCCAGTGCTTCCTGCTATGAGAATTTAGATTACAGCATCAAAGTCATCTGGCTAGTGAATATGAAAATGATCTTGAGCGTTTGTGTTGGGTGCTTAGATCTAGAAGGGAACCATAGTTCTAATGGAAAAAGTTTGCTCTGTGCAAAATGTGCACTGCATATCTGCAAAGTCAGTGAAAATCAATTTTATGTTTGAAATTTCTCTTCAGTTGTAATATAAGTTGTGTTTAATAAGCAAACAGAGCTCATGGCATTTCTTTCTCTTTTTTTAGGCACAGAAATCATGGATAGAAAGGGCATTTTACAAGAGAGAATGTGTTCATATCATACCCAGCACCAAAGACCCCCATAGGTAATTGTATGCTACTTGTACAAAAAATGAAAGTCAAGTTATAAGAAAATGTCTATATATGTGTTTGCATATGTATGTATATGGATATAAATAGTTTGTAAAGACTTATTTGATCAGAAGATTAAATGTTCTTTAACTTCACTTTTTATATATTTAGAACAAAGCACGATTTTATTGAAATGTAGGAATCTCCAAGGTAAACAAGATCATAGAACAGAAAGGTAATATCTATACTATGTTGCTTCCACAAGTAGAGGCTTCAAGTAACCAGAAAGTGGTCAGGAGAGTTGAAAAGGGTTTTCTTTTTTTGGAAGATTTGTAGGCCACTTAAGATTTGTTTCCCTGTTCACTTTATACATGCACATGACATAAGTTTTCTGTTTATTTAATGACATAGGTGTTGCTGTGGGCGTCTAATAGGGCAACATGTTGGACTGACTCCAAGCATCTCCATTATTCAGAATGAGAAAAATGAAAGCAGACTTACTCGCAATGACATCCAGTCGGAGAAGTGGTCCATCAGCAAGCACACGCAGCTCAGCCCAACGGATGCTTTTGGAACCATTGAGTTCCAAGGAGGAGGCCACTCCAATAAAGCCATGGTAACCATGTTTTTCTCTTAGATAAATACTGCTGCTAGCTCATAAAGAATAAACATCATTCTTTCTTAACTTCATTTTAAAGTATTATTTAGTGTAAGACTATACTATATGTTTTTATCTGTCACGTGCCAAAGAACTGGTGAACAGAATTAACTGTAAAAGCTGGAGAGCTGCATAACAGGGGCTGCCTTTATGAAGGCTGAAGACATGCTACTCTGCTGCTATCTCAATTTTCTTCCAATGGCTAGCCATCCCCCTTTTTATGAATACCTTTAGAATTCAGATATGGTTTCCCATTTCTGGGTGTGTCTGCAAAGATGACAAATTTGAGATATACCAAAGTTCTTTTAATATTCCTCCTGACTTATGTTGAAGGACAGACCAGTTAGTCTTATTGGTTCATCTTTCAATGAAATAAGACACCCAGTAAATGTCTAAGCTAGGAACTGGGAAATCCCTACTCTGCCACAGATTTTGTTGAGCAAGCCACTTAATCATAATACAATGCTATGGAGCAATACCAAAGTATATTAATCTGAAGGTATTGCTCCACTGAGTTGGAGAGATGTTTCCAGCACCCACACTAACCCATGCGTGTATTTCTTCTATGTGGCATTACACGAAAGGAAGAATCTCTCTGGTTCTATTTAAACTGCAGAACCTAAGACTTTGAGAATGAATGTTGAGTGTGTACCTAGCACATCTTGGCCAAGACACTGCTTTTGGCAGCAGTGAGGATAGAAGCCGAGCCTCTGGGCACTCTGCAGAATAACCTGCCCAGCAATCCCATATCATCTTCTTTGCTTGAATTCTTCATAACAGGTCTCTCAGATCTGTCATGGTACTAGATGAATTAGAGACAGTAGAGAGCTCAGGTACTATCCTAGCAAGAGCCAGATATTTTCCTCAGATGGATACACAGGTGCTGAAGGTGGAATGATTACTTAAGTGGATGGTTCTGTTCACCTAGATGGATGGCTTCTTTTGACAGAAACCAGAAAACACTGTTGCACAAGACACAGAAAGAAAATTAGGTCTGTATCACAGACGTCTTATGTTTAGTTGATAACCAATCACCTAAATCTGCAAGGCCATTGCTAGAGAGAGAGAGACTGATTCACTGAACATCTGTTTAGTGTGAATAAATTGACACCTCCTTCAGCACTACAGTTCACAAAATGAACCAAACGATGTTGTTGGTATCTTCACAAGGAATGGGGACAAAACAGAATGCTTCTCACCAATACTGAGAAAGATTCAGACATACAGTAAACATCATGCTATTAACCTTACATGGATGCTTTGCGTTAAATCTGTCCTTCTGAGAGAGGGTAATCACTAGAGCTTTTTTGGGTCACGTCCTTGAAGATCACCATAAAGCAATAAACCGCCCTGCCTAGACAAAAGTAGTGTTGGACAGCCAAGAAATGATTAAGAGTTTAGGAAGCTGTTGATACCAATTTCTCTAGAAGATTTCTGGTCTTTTTTGGGACTCTGGTGTCCTGACACAGTGCCATAAGAGAACAGGAGCTGCTCCAAGTTATGTGCTGTGTGCTCATTGAAATATACTTGAAGTGAAACTGTGGAGATAAAACTGAAAGCAAATATAAAGGAAAGAAAAATTTTGTCACAGAATGCAGTCAGGAATGAAACTGTGAAGAATTTTAAAAAAGGAAGACAAAAAGGGGTTAAAAATCTGACAGCCCTAAAAAAAAACAAGTTAAAGACAGGAGCTGAATACAGACAAAATATTTATTGTTGGAAAAACTGGATTTATTTTGACAGCACTAGAATCAGGAAGATATTTGCATCTGCCATGTATTCATAGTCATTAAACCTCACCTAAAACATGGGAACAATCAAATTTTTCATTAATTAAATAAGTCTATAAAGGCTCCAGAAATCATCCCACTAGTGGGAAAAGTGCTTCAAATTAAACAATTCACTAAATATCTCTTTAATTGCTGTCCTGCTTGGTTAACATCAACGAGAAAAAACGTCTTTCATGTGACCAAAACACAACTAAAGATGTCTAAGAGGTTTACATAACCAGAAATTGTGCATTTTTTTAAATGGAAACAAAATAAAGAGCTTTGCTATTCTATGGTGTGTTTGTCACTGTAAACAGTATGAAGGTGTCCTTCTGGTCATATTCCGAGCCCCAAACATTATTTCAGAGTAGATTATAGCCAAAGAGCTGCATAACCAGTTGTTGTCTTTTTATTAATTGAAAGAACGAAACTCCTATCTCTGAATTTACTGGGTGCAAGGTCTTTCCCATAATAAATAAAGCTTACCAAATCAAAAGCTTTGTTTGAAAGCCAAGAGTTTTCCCAGTCAAAGCAACCAAGCAATTTTGCCAGCAGAGGAGAGGAAAAAAAGAGCATTGAAATTATCTTGAAAAATAATACTTTGAAAAATGAACAAGTACAACATAGTGCTTGATAACATTCTTGTTCACATAATATACTTTATTATCCCAAATCAGAGAAGCTGGAACATCAAGATGGGCAGACAGAGGAAGAGAAAAGGGAGAACACATTATAAATGGACATTTGTTTGTTACTAAAAATATGCTAGTTAGTTACTTTCTAGTTAGCAGATATCAAATATCACTATAGCATACAAGCTGATTTTTGCTGACAATCATGGTAGGTTAATATTGTACCTATTGACTAACAGAAAATAAAGCAGCAAGATTTAGCAACTTGATGAACATCAAAGAAAAATTCAGGGGAAGAATTTGGCATAAAATTCACCAGCTGTTCCTCACTTTATTTCCAGAAATTCATTCCCACACATGAAAATTTTTAAGCAAAGAAAACACAGAACTAAGCAGCATTGTCTTGGTCTGTGCTAACAGCAAAATTGATATTTTTTTCTAAATCAGGCTACAAGGAATGAGATGGGATTTGTTAACGGAAACTGTAATCTCAGATTTATAATTGCGAAACTGGTAGTTAATTAATGGAACAGATTAGTGTGCATAAGACTAACAGGTAATTATTTCCTCCATTGGAAGTAACAGAATTAGATTTTAATAATGTATATGCAAATTTGATAGTAAATATATGTATATTTTGCATGTATATTTGCAAACTGTAAATGCAGTGATGTAATATCATATCAGTTGCCACCGGACAATTGACAGTGGCATCTTTACCTGTGAAAATGAAAATGATACTCAAATTATAATAGAACACACGGATTTGGAACAAAAGAGAAAAGACGATGTAGGTTTACATATTGAGAATAAAAATTATTGTGCCATTAATTTCACAGCCCCATATAACAAAAATTCTCAAACAGCATGAACTTTGCTTATACCATTGAGTTGTTAAAGTATCTTCAGTGGGGCTGCACTAAGCTACTTAAATCAATAATGTGAATAGTTGAAGGTGCAGCAAATTATATAGAAACATATAGCTGAGATTTGATAATATTGGTTAATGAGATCAGTTACTGAAGAGGCTTTTCTTTCAGTCTTTATGTAACCACAGATGATCCTGCAACACCACTGTGGTTTTTAGATCTCTATTAATCTCATATTTTCTTTACAAGTGTCTCATCCCATTAATATTTAAGAAACACATTTAACAGTTTTGCTGTTCAATTTTACATTGTTTTTACAGCAGATTTTCAGTTTTGACAACTGTAAAAAGGTCTGAGAAGAATGTAGAGATAGGTAAACTTTATTAACAGCTTTTGCAATAGAACAGTGGATTAAAAAAAAAGACAGGAAAATTAATAAAATAGGATCTGTTTATATCAGTTAGCTCTTAGTATTTAAAGAAATAACATGGATGACTTGATCTACCTATATACTCATAATTTGTTATCCCAGCTCTTAGAGAAATTATCAGACTAATGTGAGTGATTCCATTACAATTAGGAGCAATATTCTGAACAATTTCAAAACAGATTCTGGTTCTTAAGTGGACCAGTTAAGACCATCTTGTTGTGATGTATTTTGCCTTGAACTTGTGACCAAAGTAAACCAATATTTTTTGCTATCTGCCTTTCCATACACAAAAAAAAAACCCCTTAACATTCTTTCATTAGTTGGTGTGCCTGGATTTCATATCAACCTTTTTTAAAGGACTTCTTTACAGAACTGAAGTTTCTTTGATCATAGTTTTTCAAGGTTAGGTGGAAGACAGCTGTTTGAAAAGCTTTAGTGAGTTAAATACATTCCTCCTAACTGAATACTTTCCAAAAAGCTAACATATGCTTGCAGCTGTAGAAGTAAAGTTTACTTCAGTGTTATAAGCTTAACCTTTCTTATGGTGCGTGGAAACATGAAAGAACATCAGTAGAATTCCAATGTACATAAACAGTTTCATAGACGGACTTTCTAGTATTCAGATCTTCAAAACTTTACACTTTGTTAAGGACGTTTGGAAACCAGCCAAGCAAAAAGTTATATTTCTGCTTTTAAAATATATTGAGTTTTATCAAAACTGTGTAAAAAGGATCTTAGAAGCCATCAGTGCTTTTGAGAGAAAAAAAGATATAATCCTGTAACTTGGATAAACCATGAAAAAAACAGAAAACTTTTTTGTTACAGTAAATTAATACTGAAAGAACATATATAGAATTTAAAAGATGGTGTCCTACATGGAGAAAAAGGGGAAATAACACAGAAACTCATCTATCCAGAGCCCATTTAAATCAACATGGGTCCTTCCCCTGACTGTTCAGTGCAACTTGGCTGAGGCCTTAAGATGTTAAGAATATTAACTTCTAAGGAACCAATGCTGTTTCATTCTAAGTGGCAGTTTTTCTGTTGAATTCAGTGAGAATTAGATCAGGTCTAATTTTATGCGAAGATCACACTTTAAGCAAACCAGTCTTTAGCTTGAAGGAGTGTCTGCAGTGATTGAATCTTGCTTAAGGTAGGTGAAATAACAACCCAGTACCTTCATGCATCATAGAGAAACAAAGGAGCAACATTAGACTGCAGATCACAAAAGGTTCTCTAAAAATAATTTCTTTGAAGAAATACAATGACATTCTGAATCTTTCTGTTGTATTCACTGAGACTCTCATCTCCATTCATTCACTATGTACTTTAACGAAACAACTGTGCTTGAGTAGCAGAGTAATAATTTTACCAGCTTATCTTTGACTTTTGCCCAAGGGCATTGGAGTCCAACTTGCAAGCATCTGGGTGTTTGACTGATGCTTAGGAAACCACTTAATAAAAAAAGTGAAACAACTATTAGCATCAAATAGCACCCTTGCTGACTGCTTCTCTGCTAGTTTAGGGATCCAATGGGCATGACGGCTTGAACTTGATGATTTATCATTTCACAGTATTATGCTGATGTCAGTCAGGTTAGTGTGTGGTTTTTGTGGTTCAAAATTGTACTTTTGTTTCCTATCTTGCCCTGCTCAGCTGACACATAACAACTAAAATCTTGCATCCTATCCATGCACCAGTCCCATAAAAAAGGGGTTAAATGATTTGCCATTAGAACTCGTTATTTCTACAGCTGACAGATATATTTAACATGGAATTTCAGGGTAACAGAGCAGTGGTTTATCTGAGATTTACATTTAAATTGCAGAAATGCTCATTAAGATTCTAAAAAAAAAAACAGAAAAGGCCAAGTATTCTGCTATCAAGATTGAAAGAAATTAATTTTTAATATGGACAAAAATGGCCTTAAAAGTGTTTATTTATAATTTAATGCATACTTTGAAAGTTATGACAAAAGAATTCTCTTGTACTTACGAGTTAACATGTGAAGTAATGGCAAAAGAGTAATCCCAAGCACACCAAACTGAAAACAGCCTCTGTAGGAGCAAAAATGAATCAGTCATCAATATTGAGGTCTATGCACAGAAGAAAAATCATGATGTTTGGCACCATTGCCCTTCTCAAAAAACTTCCAAATCATTAAAGTTTATCCATGATCATTTAAATTTTAATTTACATGCAAAAAACTTTCAGAGTTTTTTTTTGCTTATATTTGCTCTTTATAAAGTAAAATGAATTATTATGGAGACATTTTCCCCGGAATACAAGTACCAAGTAGTTTGTAATAAAAGACACCTATATTACAAAAAAATGTAAGAAAATATTGTAAGAAATTCAGAAGTCTTAGTGGATAAAAAATAAAAGATACTTTTGCCAATAAATACATGGGCTTAAGATGGAAGGGAAAGTGAAATCACACATTGTGGGGTATAAAACAATGTTAAATAAACAAAAATACAGTCACTGACTGTTTTAGATAATACACATCTGATGCCGTTTTTGTACCTTCATCTTGATATCACCCCAGATGAGGCAGTGGCCTCTGTTTTCAGCAAAGTTGCATGACCATTGTTAATATGAATACATTTTATCTTCTTAAAACTCCCAGTCTATCTTCACAAAAAAAAAAAAAAAAGAGTAAGCTGCCAGTCATCCCAAAACATAATCTCCGTAGTTTGATCAGCAAAGGTTTCATGTAGGCTCCCTGAAGGATATTGTCTACCTATTAGTACCTGCAGTATAACAAGGCATTGCCCTTTGCAACCTCTGCTCTCCCTAAGGGCAGGGCAAAAAGAATAAGGATAAGTCTCCTTAGAACCCCTTTTGTGTGTTAAAATTTTGACAACCTTTGAATCCAAGTCAAAATTATTACCTTCACCATCTGATCAGTGGGATTGGGTACCACGCAATATCTTCTCAACTCCCATGCAGAAAATTGAATGGGTAGCTACTGAGGATGCAGTTCACGTGTATGTAAGCTCAAAGGTACATTATGCTCTTGCCTGACAGGAATATTGTATGTTCTTTGTCAATTAGCTGTTATGAGTTGCCTGGTTGCTGCAGAGAACATTACTGATTCACTGGGTTGAACGTGCAGTCCCAAGTTCTTGCTCAGCTTTTGTTTGGCTGTGCCCCCCTTGCTTCCCTGTGACAATTCAGCCAAATGTGCTTCTCCTTCCTGAAGTGTTCAGAATGTTCACTGTGCAACAACCCATTCTTGCAAAGAAACCTGTCTATTAGCAATTTCTTCTGGAAAAGGTCAGGTTATTACTTCTGTAGTGGGTTAAGCAGAGGGGAGCTAATTTTTTTTTTTCCTTTTCTCCCTTCTCTTCATAAATAGCTAGCAAGAAGCTATGTTTTGGATTCCTGCTCAGGAGAAAAGCTGATACGAACAGAACATTTATAGTTATTGCTAGGATACCCTCAAGGACAAAATACATTCGGTCTCTCTTCTCTCCATAGACAGAGGGAGGGGGGAAAGAG
>VZTO01002295.1:0-10164 GCA_013400615.1 Syrrhaptes paradoxus
TTATAATTTATTATATATTCTATATTTTGGGGGTGCTGGAGATGCAGCCCATCGGCCGTGAGCAGGTGTCGGCGCAGGATGCGCCGTTAATGAGCTTGGCTCCGCTAACGGGCGATGCTGCTCGGCATCCCCGCGCGGGCAGTGCCGGGGGGCCAATTAACCGCCCTGGCTAATGAACCAGCGCGGTGTCCTGCCGGCCCTGCTGCTAATTATTGCCAGTGTCAGAGAGGGGCTGGCCGGGGTTGGTGTCCCCTGCGTCCCCTCTCCATCCCATCGCCAGCCCCTCCCAGCTGCTCCCCCAGAATCACCCTGGGTACCACCGTGGGCATCGGGGTGCAGGGTGGGGTCCCGCTCCCTGCGGGCGCTGGGCTGGTGGCATTGTCACCCGGGAGAGTCCCTGGAGGAGGGGACTGTGCCGGGTCACAGTGTGTGTCCCCTGTGTCCCCAGCAAGGGTGGGCACTGGGTGCTGTGAGAGGGCGAAGGAGCGGGTCCGGCTGCCGGGAGGGGGATGGGAAGGAGGCAGTTGCCATGGAAACAGAAAATAAAATCGATGCATCCTGCCGGCGGTTTGGAGGGATGCGGGGCCTGGCCGGGGCAGGGTCCCTGTGTCCCCAGGGGGATGCTGCAGCCCCCTGCCTGGCCCCCTCCATGCCCTCGTTGTGCCGTGGGGTGGGTTTGGCCCCGGCCAAGAGCAGGAACGAGCCGCAGCTGGGGCGGGGAGGGGTGGCGAGGGGTTGGGGACAGCAGGGGACCAGGTCCAGGGTCTGGGTCCCATCCTGTCCCCTCCAGAGCAGACCCCAGGTTGGAGCATCCCACTCTGGTCCAGCATCTTGGCCAGGACAGGGACCAGCTGCTGGCTCGCCCCACCGCAGATCCATCCATCCATCCATCCGTCCATCCGTCCGTCCCACTGCCTGTCCCCATGCCGGCGCGTGGAGCGCTGGCCCCAGCTGCGGTGACAGTGGCCTCGTTAAGGAGCCACTCTCCCGATGAATGTGGCAGCTCTCCTGGAACCGGTTCATTACCCGCCGGCGGACACGAGCGGAATACCAAGCGGCTCCGCACGGCGCAGGACGGGGTCCCCCTGCGCACCCCCGGCCGTGCGGGGACCAGGGCACGCGGCTCTGGCCGTGGGGAGCTGTGGGGTCCCTCACCGCGCGGGGACGGTCCCTGCCACCCTGTCCCTGTGTGCTCAGCCCCCGCGGGATGGTAGCAGAGGTGCTCAGCACCCCGGTCACGGCGCCGCAGCCCCAGCAGCCAAACTGGGAGCTTGGGAGGCTCCCAGCATCGCCGTCCCCCCCAAACTGGCTCTGCCATCGGGGTGACAGGGGGGTTTGCCACCTCCTCTTGCAGGGACAACCCCTCCATCCCCTTCAGGACACTAAGGTGTCCCCACGCTGCAGGTTGGCCTCGCACCTCTCTATGGTGGCTCTCGATGGGAGTGAGACCTGGCTGAGACCTGTCAGACTCATGTCACATGTGGCTCCTGGCCCCACCGCTGTCCCCTGGGTGGCCGAGGCTGAGCCAGGGCTGGGCTGGAGCCGTGGGGACCCCCCAGTCGCATGGAACCAGAGCCCCGTGGGGTGTCCCTGGGGACAGCCAGGGGGTCTTCATGGTGGGAGCCCCCCACCATCGCCGCTACGCACCCCAACCGCCGGCAGCCACCTCCCCGCGTCCCTGTCACAACAAAGGCAAACATCTCCGGATGGAAGCTGCGGGAGGGTCGTCACGGCAACACTGCTGCAGGATTTCACCAGAAACCCGGCGTTCCGCCTCAAAACGGCGCTCGGGGCCCTGCTCGCCCCGTGCAAACCCAGCGGGGCCGGGACCGGGCGAGTGTGATGAAGGGTTGGGGTCAACCCAACCGCCACCATGCTGGGGGCCTGGCCTGTCCCCAGTGGGGTCAGGGACATGGGGCACAGCGGGGACCCGATGGGGGTGCTGCCTGGTGGGAGCAGCTCAGGACAGAGCCACCGGTGTTTTTGGGGTGACATCGTGAGGATGGGGACATGGGTCTGGGGGTGTGGCAGGGACCCTGAGAGGGGCAAGGATGGGGCGATGGGGACATCCCTTGGGGCCAGCTGGGGTGAGGGGTAGGCATGGTGGGGTGTTGGGGCTCCAGGCTGGGATGGGGACACTCCAAGAAGTCACCTCCCAGCTGGAGGGACCATCCAGGGGGACACTGAGGCACCAGACTGGTGCTGGTGGAGGAGCTGGTCCCCATCATGGGCTGCGGTCCCCCGGCACAGAGCAGCTGTGGGCGCGGGGGGGCCAGGGGGACGGGTGTCCATGAAATCCCCATCCGTCGGCCGCGCGGGCTGCGGGCTGTGGTGACATTTATCTGCACTCGAGAGGAGAGCCCCGATCGCTCACCGCCAGCACCGTCCTCCGCAAGACAAACAGCCGGCAGCGGATCGGCCGCGATGCCTCGGCCGGGGCTGCGTGTCCCCCCCAGAGGTGGCCGGGTGGGTGTCGGGGGTCCCTCTGTTCCCCCCATGTCCCCAAGCAGCTCTGGCTCTGCTCACCCCATGGTCCCTTCACTCCATGGACCCATCGTGGGTCAGGGTCAGGGTGGGTGCAGCTTCGTCACCACGCGAAGGGTGGCCCGTGGGAGGGGGGTGCTTGTGGGGGTCCCCCACCTGGGACCCCCACCCGCCACCAGGCGTGGGAAGGAGCTGGGCTCCCGGATGAACCTGTCTGATCCCCAGCCCCTGCTCGATGTGTCACCCGTTTTCCAGATGAAGCTGAGGATGATGAAGAGTGGGAGGAAGGGTCTGTGCAATGGGCGGGTGGGATGCGGGTCTCGCTGCAGGTGCGATGGGGGGTCAGCAGGAGCATTGTCACCCCAAAGGGTGCCCAGGCGCTTGTACGAGCAGGGTGAGCGTTTCGGGGCTGGCCGCATCCCACCGTGGTCCTTCCTCCGTCGCGAGCCACACTCATCCTCACCCGACCATCCTCAGGGGGCACATCCGAGGGTGCAGCACCCTCCTTCCAGCAACCCAGCACCCATGGGTGCCCCTTCCAAAGCAGGATAATGGGATTGAAGAGGGTGGGAGCACCTGGGTGGGATATCAGGGTGCTGGCAAATCCCTTGGGACCCCCTCCCCAATTCTGCATGGCAACCACCATGGGGGGTCTTAACCCCTATGGCTGTCCCCCCATAATCGGGCACCTACGTGGGGACGAGGACGACAGCTGCAGGCACATAAAGAAGGGGAACAGAAGAGCTCTGTGCGCCGGGGTTGTGCCGGGAGGGGGGACTTTGGGGACGGGGAGGGGGGTTTACAAAAGGCAGGAAACGCCAACGAAAAGTCTGCCACAATGGAGTCGGAAATGAGAACTTTGCTCTCGGGTTTCCGCGGGACTCATCTTATGGGGGGAAAATGGGGAGGGAGGGATATTTTTTTGTCACCCGTTGTTGCCGAGGCGTGGGAGACAGGGTGACATTCTCCCGTCACCGGTGGGAAGGTGACCCCCCCCCAAAAAAACAAAACCCCTTCTCTGACAGCTCAGTGATGTTTTTCCCCCTAGTTTGGGGTTCGCTTCTGGTATCCCACCTCCCTGGAGTGTCTCACCCATTTTTGGGGGGTTTTTGGGGGATTTTTTCAAGCCTTCATCCATCCTCAGCATCTTGCAGCCCTCCCGCACCCCCGGCCGTCCGGGGGTGCGGGAGGGCTGCAAGATGCTGCTGTTTGCACCCTTTATGGCTTGGAAAGGATTTTGGGGTGCAGAGGGGCTGGAAGATGCCCCCCCGCTTGGACACCCCCTAAAATCCCATCGGGTCCCAAAGCAGGGATGCTGGGAGGTGCGGGGGGAGACAGGATGGGTCTCACTTTGGCTTGGGGGGGGGCTGTAAGATGCTCCCCATTTTCTGGACACCCCCTAAAATCCCCCTGAGTGCCTGGCCAGTGATCTTGGGGGGGGCTGGAAGGTGCCCTTCTTTTTTCGGACACCCCCTAAAATCCTTCTCGGATGCAGCCGCCTCCCAGCGCAGGGATGTGGGGGGGTGCGGTGCATGTGGGGGGGGGCACACCGGACCCCCCACCGACCTGGGGGGGCTGCGGAGAGGCTGGAAGGGACCCNTCCCCGGGGGGGGGACCCGGCCCGCTGCGACCCCCCCCCTCTATACCCCGATTTTAAGCCCCCGGTGCCGGCGGGGTGCTCGGCTGTACCGGCGGCGATGAGCTCCCGCACGCCGTGAGAACGGACCCAGGTATGTGCGGAACCGGGAACCGGGCATCGGTACCGGCACCGCCATCGGCTCCGGGTATCGGTACCAGCACCGGGCACCGGCATCGGCTCCGGGAACCGGCACCGGCACCGGCTCCGCCCGCGCCGCGCCCCCGCTGCGGTGCCCGATGGCAGCGCACCGGGATGGGAACCGGGCACGGTGGCACCGGGATGGGGATCGGGGACGGTGGCACTGGTGCGGCCGGAGCGGGAGGGATGCGGGCTGGGGGGTGTCGGGGCTGGGAGGGGACATTGGGGCTNAGCGTTGGGGACGGGGGGTGTCAGGGATGGGGGCGCTGGGGTTGGGACTGGGGGGGATCCGGAGTGTGGTTGGGGACAGTGGCGCAGGTGGACCAAGAGGCTGGGGACACTGGGGTTCTGGGGACACCAGGAGAGGGTGACACTAGAACAGGAGGACACTGCGGGGCTCTCAGGGCTGGGGACACTGGGACTGGGGCTGACAGGGGCTAGGGGACAGTGGCACAGGAGGAGCTGGCAGCAAAGCAGTGACAGGGGACAAGAGGTGGCAGTGAGGACAGCGGGTGCCGGTGGATGGGTGTCCCCTCCCCTGCCTCGGCCGCCCGGTTCCCCGGTGGTGCCGCCGGTGGCTCCCCGGCAGGAACCGGGAAGTTTCGCACCCCGGCGGTGGCACCCCCGGGGTGCTGCTGGGGAGCAGGCAGGGGGGCAGCGCTGCGGGGGCTCAGCATCACGGGCAGGATGAGCCCCACGCTTGTGCCCCGGCGTGGGGATGCTGTGCGGTGCGGCCGGGATGGACGGATGGACGGCTGCCGGGATGGTGCGGGTACCGGTGAGGGGTCTGTGGGTACCGGTGAGGGGTCTGTGGGTACCAGTGAGGGGTCTGCGGGAACCAGCGAGGGGTCTGCAGGTGCTCGAGGGCTCCTTGCTGCCAGGCACCAGCCCGGGGGGCTCGGCAGACCCCGTGCTGGCGGGGAGGATGGTGCTGGACGGCCGGTTCTGTGCCAGGCCCACCGCCCCGGTGCTCTCCCCGTGTTCAGAGCTGCTCAGCGGCATACGGCATCCGCAGGGATGGGGCTGGGGGCTTGCAGCGATGCTGCGTCGGCTTTGGGGCTCCCCGGGTGCTTTCAGGTTCCTGGGGAGAGACAAAAAACAGGAGGGGGGAAGAAAAAAAATAAATAAAAAATAAAAGAAGAGCAAATTCTAAAATAAAGGCTGCAGACTGTCTGCCTAATAAAAATCGCACCCAGCGAAGGGCCCATATTGGCCGGGATCGCAGTTTGCCGAGGTGCTAATTTATTCTCGCAGGCTGGGGGGGAGCGGGAAGCGTCACGTTGCCTGTGAGATGTGACGGCAGCGAGGTTTGCAGAATTCCTTTGTTGTGGGCAGAGAGGAGGGGACGTGGAACCGGCCCCGCTGCTGGGCTCCCACCGCGGCCGCGCAGCCCCGGAGGGGGCCCTCGGCGGACACCCCCCCACCCGTTGGGGTGGCGGAGGCATCGTGGCGCTGGGAGGGAGGTGGGTGCTGCGGGGGGGTTGGTGGCTCTGGTGGGGTTGGGTGTGGGGGACACAGGATCAGCCCCACGGGGTGCCCGCAGTGGGGGGGACACGCTGGGTGGGTGGGCACCGAACGGCTGTTGGTGGCACAGGGGACCGGAGTGACCCGTGGGGACAGCAGAGGTCACAGGTCTGTGCCCTGGCTGGGGGGGCAACTGGGGGCACCCCCAGGGCTGGGGCATCCTTAGGGTGGGGGGCACCCATGTCCCGCTGCCTGGGTGGGTGGGCAGTGCCACTTCTCCCCCTCCCCATCCCAAGCCCGTGTCCCCCTCGCTGTCCCGAATGTCCCCCTGGAGGGACCCTGAGTCTGCAGCCGTCTCCAGCCCAGCCCATGGCTTGGGGCGAGGTTGGGGTGAGAGGGGACCCCCCAAACCGGCCGGGTGGTCCCGGTGCCCGGTGGCCTGTGCGGAATTAAGCTCGGTTTCAGCTGGAGCTAATCACCAGCCCCGGCTTTGCATATTCATGAGGCGGATGAATTATTCATTAGGTGACAGCTAGTGACAGATGTGAAAATGTTCGCCTGGGTTGGGGGGGGCGGCTTTGCACCGGCGTTATTTTAAATTTCTCTTGTCTGCTCTTCCCCCGGCTGGGGCTGGGCCGCTCGGGGGACGGGGACACACTTCTTGTCCCCGAGGGGACCCAGCTGGGTGACACTGGGGACATTGCTGTGCCCTGAGCCCATGGCATCGCCCTGACTGCGGAGAGACCCCCCCCTCCCATGAAATGCAGCCCCTGGGGCTCGCGGTGGCATGGCCAGGGCTGGCTCCCGGTGCCACCCTCCCCTCCCCGCTGTCACTGCTGGGGACAACACGGTGACACTCGGCGTGGCTGAACCCACAGCCCCTTCCACAACCCTGGCTGGATCCTGCTCCAGCAGGATGGGGCTGATGCTGGTTCCCCACCGCAGTGCCGGGGCTGGTGGTGCTGAGCCGTCCCGGCGGCAGTGGTCCCCTGCCCGCGGTGGGGGCCAGGATGCGGCCAGGTCCCATCCCGGTGATGCTGCGGGGTTGGGACTCGGCACTGCGGGCCCTGGGCTGTGTCACCGGTGCTGGGCTGGGGATCAGTGGATCCAGAGGAGGTGGGAGGGAGATGGTTGAAATAATTAACGAAGCGCCAGGGCTGGGGGGGATGCTGCCGGGCTGGGGCTTCGGTGGTGCAGGGGTCCTGGTGTGGGGGACACCGCGTGTGGCAGCTCCGGCACCAGTGGGGATGCAGGGACGGAGGGATGGAGGGATGCAGGGATGCAGGGATGCAGGGATGCAGGGATGGAGGGATGGAGGGACGGAGGGATGCAGGGACGGAGGGATGCAGGGACGGAGGGATGCAGGGATGCAGGGACGGAGGCTGCCGTGCCGCTCGCCTTGACCTTGGGATAAACTTTCCGCTGGCTCAGCGCAGGGTTGGGCTCGGTGGGGGGGCAGCCGGGGGTCCAGTGAGGGGCTGGGGGGTGCGGAGCCTGCTGGGGACCTTCCTTTGTCTCCACAGCTTGGCACAGAGTTGCGGTGCCACCGGGGACACGGTGCTGGGAGAGTGGGAGTGCCAGCTGCGTGGTCCCAAGGGAGTGGCAAGCTGGGGCTGGGGGTCTTGTCCCCACGGTGGGGGGAGCCTGGGACCCCCCTGCCGCTGGTTGGGGGTCCCCAAGGAGGCAGCGGGTGCTGCCGGCGTGTCCAGCCCTTCCCACCGCGGCACCTTCCCTGCTGCGAAAGCAAAACCTGCAGGAACGCTGATGTCAGGGAAGGCGATGGCGGTGCAGCCGGAGCGGTGCAGCCCCGCAGCCCCCGGCCCCCTTTTTTACGCCACCAGCACCCACACCCCCCGTGGTGCTACCAGGCTGGGGTGCCATGGCGGGGTCACTGACCACAGTCCCGTCCGTGCATCCAGCCCCGCACGGCATTGCCCGGCTCCGCAGCCGGCTGGGGTAGTGGTTGTAAATCCAAGGAGCAACTTTTCCTTTCCTTTTTTTTTTTTTTAATATTTAAATAAACCCCGGGCTGGTTGCGGGCGGTGCTGCCCGGTGTTTGCTCAGTGGGGACCGGCTCTGGGGAGAATTTATACCCCGGCACATTCACGCGGCTTTTCAGGGTCTCTCAGGTCCCTTTGGCTCTGGCTCCGTCCCACCACCCCGATGTGGTGGCACCGGGGACGTCGCTGTGCCCTGAGCCCGCGGCATTTGGGGCTGGGGGCCCCGAGGGGTGGCTGGGGATGGGGGTGGCAATGCTGGGAGCTGGGCTGGGGAGGAGGAGGATGGGGAAGAGGAAGGTCTTGGGGATGCTGCGGGGAGGGAGCGAGACTTTGTCCCTGTCGTCCTGTTGGTGCTGCAGGTGGGAAAAGTCACCTGGAAGCTGCAGGGGGGAGTGCGGAGGGGTGAGGAAAAGAAAATGAGGGAAAAGAGCAAAAAAAGGGGTCTGTGGGCCCAGAGCACCCTTCTCCCCCTGTGCTGGGTGTCCTAGATGTCCCCATCCCTCACCCATTGTCCCCATCCCACACCCACCATCCCACCCTCACCCCGGGGGTCCCTGACACCCCAGAAAGTCAAAATTTCAATGGGGAGGAACTGGAACGTCCCGAGCCCCACCCTGCCGAGCGATTTCTTTTCCCCCATGGTGGGAAGATGGAAAAGTTTGGTGCTGCCACGGCTGCAGCCCGCTCCCCGCTCCGCACCCCAGGAATTTCTGGGGTCGGGTCACTCCTTGTCCTTTATCCGCTGCCGGGTTCGGAGGCAGGAAGCCCCGCGGAGCTGCTGCCGGAGGGACGGGGCTGTGAACACTTTCTTCTTTAGAACAACGGAGATAAAACCCGGTTTTGCACCCCCCTAAAAGGCCCTTTTCCAGCGCTGAGCACGGGGGGGTCTCTTTTTTTCTCGCCATTTTGCTCTTTCTTTCTATTTTCATCCCATAAAAGCAGAAGGGACAGGATGAGAAACCAAGGGCTGGAAAATGGAGCATCAGGGGTGGGGGAACCTTGGGCTGAGCCGAAACCTCAGCTCCAGGCAGCGGGGAGAGGGATGGGGGTGCTCCTGGTGTCCCCCCGAAGCCGCCTGTGCCCCAGCTCGCTGTCCTGGCTGGGGGTTGGTGTCAGAGCCGGGGGACACGTGGGGACCAGCAATCCCAGTGCCAGGTCGGCTGGTTTGAGCTCACGGATACGTGGTGCCGAGCTCCGGCGTGGCCCCGTCTGGGATTTGGGGTTCAGGGGTGCTGGTTGTGTCCCTGCTGCCTCTGCTTGGCTGGTTTGGCAGCATGGGGGTGGGGTCAGAGCCCAGTTAAAATCCCAAACAAAGCCCCAGTGGGGCTGTGGACATGGTGGGACCAGGCAATGGTCGTGGTGGGATGAGGCGATGGTCGTGGTGGGACGAGGTGATGGTCGTGGTGGGACCAGACGATGGTCGTGGTGGGATCCGGGCAATGGTTGTGGTGGGACCAGACGATGGTCATGGTGGGATGCTGGGTGATGGTTGCAGTGGGATCCGGGCGATGGTCGTGGTGGGACCCAGTGATGGGACCTGGGTGATGGTTGTGCCCGCGCCGGGCAGGCGATGTGTCCGACTTCCCTTTAATCCCAGCAACCAAACGATTCAGCAAATCCTCACGGTCGCTGCAGCCGAACAGACGGTGGGAGATGCTCGGCGAGCGGCGGTGCCGCCTTTGTGCTCCGCGTGCCGCACGCCGGCTCCGGCAGCCGCAGGCGTCAGCTGCATGTTAATGCCGGGGGCAGAGCGGGGGCCGGCTCCAGCGCCGCGGGGCTGAGGGGGGCTGTGGGACCCCCGGGCTGCCCGCTGCCCCTGCCGTGGCCGTGGATGTTCCACCGCTGGTGCGGGGTGTCACCGTGGCTGATGGGGGACACAGAGGGACACCCCGGCAGGGCAGCTGGGGGCTCGCTGATGGGTGGCACCTCCACCCCGAAATCAAACTCTCTCCGGGCTCATGGCATTGTGCTGAGTGGGACTAATCCTGCTCCCCCGGGAGGCTGGTGTCAGCGCGGTCCTGCGGTGATTTATGGCCCAAAACGAGCTGGGAGGGGGTGACCAGCTGCCTCCCGCCCCCCCGCTGTCGTTGCAGGTCAAGGATGGTCCATGGGATGGGGGATGCCGGCCGCTGGCTGCTGCTCGCGCTGTCCCTGCTCCCCATCGCCGTCCTGGGTAAGTGCCGCCGCTAACGAGCCCCTAACGGCAGCAGATAACGAACTATCCGCCCTAATAAACCCTGACGGTGAATAATGACCCTTGGGCTGTGTCCCCCTGTGCCCCCCTGCCCTGGGCTGGGGGGGATTAGCGAGGGGGAACCCCCCCGGCCACCGCAGCCCCCCCACGCTGGGATCCCCGCAGCGACCCCGTAAATCCGTAATCCCGCCGGCAGCACCCCGGCCCCCTCCCCACCACCGAGCTGAGCCCCCCGGGGATTTGCC
>VZTO01002297.1:6802-27650 GCA_013400615.1 Syrrhaptes paradoxus
GCTGGACTCTCTCCAGCAGTTCCCTGTCCCTCTTGAACTGAGGGGCCCAGAACTGGACACAATATTCCAGATGCGGTCTCACCAGGGCAGAGTAGAGGGGGAGGAGAACCTCTCTTGACCTACTGACCACCCCCCTTCTGATACACCCCAGGATGCCATTGGCCTTCTTGGCCACGAGGGCACAGTGCTGGCTCATGGTCATCCTGCTGTATATGTTTCAAGGTTTTTCATATTTTGACATAATTCTGATATTGTCCAGCTGCATAACTATGACTCAAGTTTCCAAGAAAATTACAACCAAGCTGTGAAAAAGGACTGTGAGAAAGTACATAGAATAGAGCTATGCAAGATGAGAGAGCTAAGATTGCAGATACTGAGGCAGTTAGCAGTTGAAGGACAGAGGAGGAAAAACAGACATGAAAATACATAAAATCCAAAGAAAAAAACAGAGAGTCAGAAGACAGCAGCTCAACAGCACTGAGTATCAGCCCATTCAAAGGAACAGTGGAGGCTGACCTGTCTGACCTCATTGATAACTGCCAAGCCTTCAAAGGCCCTTCAACTACTTTATTGAAGGTGTTGAACATATTGATGTTTAGCTAAAATGTCCTTTGTCCTCTATTATGTGTGTTAGTCATAGATATCTACCTTATACTTCCAATTTGTGTTTAAAGAAACTTTGTGGAATCTATTTGCATGAAATGAAAGGTGCCCACAAAAGATGACCCAGAGAGGGAAGCCTACAGTATCTTTTGAAAGCATTTCACACTCTCCAGGGAAATACATCTTGTTTGATCCTTCAGATGCTAACTTTCCTCATGTGCTCATTAATTCATAGCAACTGATTTCTTAGTATAAAAAAGGAAAACAAATAAACCAAACACTTCCATTAATTTTAAATTTCACTTATCTAGAATATTACAGGACTTTTTTCTTGTCCATCTTGGTTGTAATAGCAATTTTTGCTTGAATTGTAATTTGTATAATTAGTCTTCTTTTAATCCTGATAAATGCTGAATTCAAAATCTGACTTGTTCCAACACATATGTTAATTTTCACCCTATTGCCTACAATTGGATGTAATTATTTTACAATTGCAAATATAGTTTGGAAAAGCAATGATCACTGAATTTGAGAATGATTTGAACTTTATCTCTGTAGTGAATTCATAGGCTGTCTTTCTCTTGATGACAGAAACTGCTCTTATAAGTAAAATAGTGATCTTTGTTCCTTTCTCATTTGAAGGTACTCTCTTTTTTTCTGTTTTGGATCTAGCAGCTGCTTTTGATCATCACACACAGTATTAGAGAATCTTTCTAGAAACATATCAAATGGCGTATTTCAGAGAAACCTTGTTTCATGTTTAAATCAATATTCATTGGATTATGTTCTTTTTTCTATTTAGACATTGTAACTGGGAAATATTCTAAAAAGAAGCAGTTTGTCCTGTCATGTGTATTGTATTTTAAATATATCTCTGCAGTTTGGATGATACTTAGAGCAATATTTTAGCATGAGATATTGACAAGTATATATGTATTAACATTTTCACTACACACATAGTTCTATACCAGCACAGTTATCAGAATGTCTTCACTGACAGATGTTAACCAGTTCTGAGGGTTGGAGGGTTACTGTGTTATTTGTTACCTATTTTTTAATAGAACTACATATGAGCAAGTATTAGCTGCTCAGCTGTGTCATGTTCCATCCTTAGAGTTAGTTCAAACAGATTTCTGAAAGGTTAGATGAACTTTTCTATTTGTGTTTCAACCCTGATGAACTATGTGCCATGGCACAGAGTTAGACATATTAATACAATTATTGATTCTGATTATCACTGATGGTTGATGGTTTTATAATAGATACTGAGAAAATCTCTGGCCTTTGACACAGCAATGCAAATCAACCCCTAATTCACTGTTATCAGTCAGAGGAACATCATTACTTCAGGACGGTATGCTGCACTATGTCCTTTAGCCAGCAGTAGATCAGAGTTTTAAGTATCTGGTGGTCCCAGGATTCCCTACTGATCACAAGAACACTTGAGGCTCCCTAATGAGTTTGGTCTGAAGACAATACTGATTTGCATTAGACTCTCAAACACTGCTTAGATTTCCAGGTTCAGATATCCAAGGACAATTCTGCTTTTTTCAGCTTAGTTTTCTTTCTAAAATCAGCATTTCATTCTCCATATAGAATATGGAGAGTTTCAGTTAACTACAGTTGTAGCTTTTAAGTTTTATCTCTCCAACAGTCTAAATGATTAAAGATTTATTAAGTCTTCCTGGAGAGTTCAGAAGTGGGACTGTATATTTGACTGTCTTCTGCAATCTGTATCATTTAAATAGGAAGCATTTTTTTCCTTTTCTTGCCGAGGAATCTGAAACAACGGATTTGAAGCAAGTAGACCTCAGTCAAGAGTTAGTAAACTCTATCCTAGTACACACATCTAGAATACAAGATATTGCTCATCACTAGCAAGTCCACTGTAGAAATGCAGTCAGTTAAGAGAGGAAAACTAAGCTATTCAAACAAGTCACTTCTGTTGATTATCTTTTCATATTTTCCCTAGGACTTTTCATGTGATTCTCTAAGTTCTATATTTACCATGAAAATGTGCTCCTCACATTTAAAAGTTCCTGAAACTAGACGCCTATTTTTTTTTTTTTTAGATTTCACATCCCTTCTTTTGTTTAATTTCAGTTTTGTCAGAACTTTGGTTGCTTAACTAAGTGTGATTAAATGTCTGAAACCCTTTTAGCACAAGAGTTAGCTGCAAGGTTTTCTAAACTCTCTTTTTTTGTCAGTTCTATACTATTTATAAACGTCTAGAACTTTCTCTAAGAGTTTTCTGTATGATCTGGATTAGAATGGATTCTCAGCCATTCATTTATTCACTCACATCTGGCTGCATCAGGTGTCTTGGGTTTGGGGTTTTTTTGTTTATTTTGGGTTTGTTTGTTTGGTTTGTTTTTTTTTTACAGTTAGGTTGTGGGCAAATACCACTAGAATAATCACTTTGCATATGTTTAGTTATTGCTGTCTTGCCAGCAAAGATTCTGAGACTATAATTCATTATTCATGATTGTATTTAGATACTTTCAGTCTTTCGCAGTGTTAAAGAAAAACCAAACCCCAAAATAAACCAACAAGCCAATGAAAAAAACCCTAATGTGTTCTTTTTTGAACTGTTACAGCTCTTATCTCATGCACTCTGCAGAGCTGTAAACACTGATAAATGTTTTACACCAATCAAAATCACAGAGATGTCTTTTACTGAAATTTGTGTTATTAATTCCCTTTTACCTAAAGGAATATTGATTGTTATGTGTCTCCCCCCCACCCACTCAATATTTCTAAAAGAATTCAATTTTTATGACAATGTGATTATTAATAGTATCAAACCACTAGTTACCAGTAACAGGAAACTGCACAGCATATTCACTAATTCACTTACATGGTTTACTCAGACATTCATTCATAGTTACAGAGTTGGAACAACAAATAGAAGGACAACCCCAACTCAGCACTCAGAAGTGGAGGATTGTACTGACACACCAGTTCACAAGATTCTTCAGAGGACCCTTTGTTTCTTCACAGTCATATAAACTTATTTTTTTCTATCTATCAGACACCTCTGGATATTATCAATGTTACACAATCCACTGCTGATGTTTATTTATGATAGTGGTCTTGTGCAGATACAGCAGACTCTATCTGTCCTGAGTTTATAAGTTCTTGAAGAGTCAATGAGTCTGCTCATCCCCAGAGCTCATCAGTCGTTTGGAAGCTTTCACATACCAGCTTCTCAGCAGGTGCATTTCTTCTTTGGTCTGTTGCTTTCTGGTAAGTAGTTCTTGATCCACAGCTGCAGACACTCATAGAATCCATTCTATACACCCAAAATTACACAGGAGCTTTCACAATGTTTGCAGAATATAGTTCTGAGAAAAAAATAACAAGGAGAGGTGAGCTCTTTTCTTCCTGCTCCCTGATTTTTATGAAATTTCTAGCCTCTGTAATGAAGTTGTCACTCAATGAGTATCAATATATTTTTGAAGTTATATCTCATTGGGAAACAGTTTATCCATTCATGCAAAAGCATTCAAGACTTAAGAAGATATCTTAGTCCTCCCTGTGAGGAAACAGAAACTTTTCAAGTGCTATTTTTCTCTTCTTTTATCACCTACTGAGGTCCAGAATAGTTCTGTAGCCAGGGCTCTCATGTGGTCTATGGATGATCCAGTTGTGATTCTGTTCTACCTGACTCAGATCAGAGATTTCAATGTCAATCTCTAGGATTCCAGATATGTATCATCTGTCAGATTATTAACATCTGTTTTGTTGAAACAGTTGAATTCTCTCTAAAGAATTATTTGATGAGTTAGAAAAAGTAATGAAGTGATTCAAACAACCAACTTGGAAGGATCATGTTAAGCCCTCACCAATGTCATAATGAGTGGGCTGCTGAAAACATAAGCATCAGTATAAAACCATCCTTCTCCAAGAAAGTCATACCTCACAACTTTTCATATTGTGCCTAGTTTATAAACACAGGGATTACTATAAATATTGCTGTAATTAATAATATCAACATTACTACTCAACATTCTGAGGTCACACAGAATAGCAAAATGATACAGCACTGAGATTTACATTAAGTGATTAAGGTATGTGAGATTAGAGATTAATTCTACCTGTTGATGTAACTGTAACCACAGAACAATATCTGAGCTGGCATTTGAAGTGTTTTTACTACATACATATTTTATGTATTTAAAGATATCTTTTCATTTTAAGTCAAACACCACAATAGTGGAAGCTGAGAAAACTCCGTTTAAAGAACACAATACTACAGTTCTCTATGGTTTTCAGTGGAAGCAGACTGCCATATCTGAAAAGTTAATAGAAGCTGAACTTCTTTTTCCTTAGTAGCATACGGTTATTTCCGCAATGTTGCAGTATGTGGCCACAAAGCTGATTGACTCTCCCCAGAAGGATTGTTTAATGATAAATTCATAATCTGAAAGAAATAAAACAGTCACTCAAAGTGAAATTGTAGAAAGTATGATTTGAAAGAAAATATTGCTTCTTATAGCAAATAATCTTTTAAATTAAAATTGCACACTGGACATTTCAGTACAGTATATTCCACTCAGATTTTTCATTTTCAGTTATTAGAATTATTATCAGCTGTCATTCACAGCAACTAGTGAAATGCTATACAGATATTTGAGCATTTAGGAATTGCTGGAGAGTTAGCTCAGTGATCTGATGGGAGGAGTAACCTACCAAAAGGAAAAGATGAAAACGAACACTCAAAATGTCATGCTGCTAAATAGCAAACCCCATCTTGTTGCAGCTGCAGAATAGTATTTTGGACACAGTCCAGCCATCTCCCTTGCAAATGACAGAGAGAATGCAGCTGCTGTCCAACATGTTTTCTGCTGGGACCTTTTGTATATCAGGCCACGCAGTGAAAAAAATTCAGGAAATAGTTGTTAAAAGAACTGGGCCAGGTTTACCTCTGATGTAACACCACACATTTCAATTTGTCTATGTTAAAAGTTTTTTTCATTTTATTTTCTTTTACATATACTTTTAGTTTGTACTGTTGTTGCTATTATTTATAGTGTTCAATATGGTAAAAAGGAGCTACAAATAATTCTAGCAAGATATCTAGCTGATGTTCAATCACAGAAAGTGTTTTAGCTAGATTATAAGCCTTTGATCTGAAAACTTCCAGTTATGTTCTACCTCAAAGAAAAAAAAAAAGGTAAGCATTTGTCCTTTTAAATCAATTCACTACCTGATAAATATAAAACAAAAATGGACAAAACATCTGCTGCTGTCAGCCCAATCAGCAGAACTAGATTAATGTTATATAAAATATTCCCTTTCAGCTATCTGTATCAGAGCTGTTACAGTTTATCAGAGCAATTATTGCCATATACAGTGACGGAATCATAGAATATCTCAAGTTCGAAGGGATCACTGAGTCCAAGTGACCAATCCTTGAAGAACTACCTGAAACTAAATCATGTGACTAAGATCATCTGCCAGACAGTCCTTGGCTGACAGGCTTGGTGCCACGACCACCTCCCTGGCGAGCTGTTCCAGTGACCAACCACCCTCTCAGTGGAGAACCTTTTCCTAATGTTCAATCTGAACTTCCCCTGATGGAGTTTCATTCCACTTCCTTGTGTCCTATCACCATTCACCAGACAGAGGAGATCAGCATCTCCAGCTCCGCTGCCCCCCATGAGTAAGTTGTAGACTGCGATGAGGCCACTCCTCAGCCTTCTCTTCTCCAAACTGAACAAGCCAAGTGAGCACAGCCACTCCTCATAAGTCTTCTCTTTGTTTCTTGGCTGGCTTGCTTTTTCCCAAAGGTCATGCCCACCACACCAACAGACCACACAATTGCCCAGCTCAACCTTTTGTAAATTGGCCAGGTTTTCCTCTACCAGGTCAGAACAAGCCCCTTGCCAATGGCATTTCTGGCTGCAGGAATCGGTTTTGAAAACCAAAGCAGAGAGACACATGAACAGCAGATCTCTCCCCAAACAATACCCAACCCCCACACCCCTCCAATGGGAAAAAGACCCTGGGGATTGATGACATTTGAATTTCTGTGAACAGACACCTGTTTGTAAACCTTTGCCACCTCCCTGTCCATCAGTGCTCATCATCTGGCCCGGCTGCCCAGCTGCGGGCCTCTGCGATCAGTGGTGTGCAGAGGCTGCAGGGGAAGCCCTGGGCAGAGCTGTCTGCAGCAGCAGGGTGTGACAGGCAGATGGACAGCATCCTCTGTGCCCTGTTCTCACCAGACTGGAGCCCTTGTCTTTGCTCAGGGAATTCCTGCAAGAAGTAGGAAGGAACCAGCCCGCCAAAGCTTGCCCTTCACAAAGGTTGTATTTCAGAACACGTGTCCTGTGTCTTAGGCATCCTTCCTCTTTAACTGGAGGCTGCTCTTGCTTCCCCTCTCCCAGGATGGGAATGTTTTCTTTCAGGAAACATTTTACAAGGTTGTTAAATCAACCACATCATTGATGTTAAAGACAGAGGCAAAGAAGGCATAACATGTCTCTGCTTTGTGGTGATTGGGCTCATCAAGTACTGGACCAATGTTATCTCTGATTCTCCTTTTTCTATTAACATATTTTAAAACCCCTGTTTTGTTGTCTCTGATCAAACATTGGCCACACAAATTTTCTCCTCACAGTGGGAAACAACATCTCTGTAGACATCCTATGTCACTTATCCTTGCTTCCAGGGTCCCTACACTTTCCTTTTCTGCCTAAGTTCTAGAAGAAGATCCCTCCCTACTCAGCCAAGCCGGGCTTCTGTCCGTCTTGCTTGACTTCCAACACTTTGGAAGTCCTCCTGTGCTTCCTCTTTTGGAAGCTCCTGAGCTCTTAAGAGAAGGCTCTTAAAAAGTGACCAGCATTTATGGACCCCGATATCTTCAAAAGCACATTCTGGGGGGACCTTACTAACTAGCTCCTTCAGCAGCCCAAAGTCTGCTCTTCCCAGTGTTGACAGGTCAAGATTTCTGACAATTTTTCTCCTCTCAACTGCTTCATAGTCCCTGTGACCACGAGAGCCACAAAACCACTCACTTCACCCGTGAGTCCCTTTCTGTTTACAAACAACAAATCTTGGAGAGCACCAGTGTGCACATGAGCCAGCAGTGTGCCCAGGTGGCCAAGAAGGCCAACGGCATCCTTGGCCTGCATCAGAAATAGTGTGGCCAGCAGGACTAGGGAAGGGATTGTGCCCCTGTACTCAGCACTAGAGAGGCCGCACCTTGAATACTATGTTCGGTTTTGGGCCCCTCACCACAAGAAGGACATTGAGGTGCTGGAGCAGGTCCAGAGAAGGGCAACNAGAAGTTATCCTCAATGGGCTTCAAGAATTTCCTGGACCTGTTTGTGTCCACTGTTGATATTTTGGAATTTAAAATAATCTATAAGGACAAAGGCAGCTAATCTAGAGATATCTCTTATTTCCTTGTAGAATAATTCATGTTGGTATCCTGGCTGAGTAGTCAATACTAGAGCTGCAAAACCACATACACTTTATTTGCTTTCCCCTTCATCCTTACCCAGAGGCTATCAATCATGTCATCACCAACAGCAATAATCATAAAAGCCAAAGCCTCTCTTCCATATGGGGTCACCCTCCTGCCATGCCTGCCCTCCCTAACACTCCTGCAGGGATATTATTCTACTATGTTGCATATTTTTTATGGAGTTGTGATGCTTTAAGCTTTGTGCTTTCAGACTACTTAAAGTATTTCAGAAACTTGAAGTTAAACACGTACTTATGGATTTTTCTGTGGAACACAGACAGTGCTACACAACAGATTAAAGAATTTTTTTTTTCTAATTGGACGTGCCTGAGGTTTTCCAGCAAACAAGTCACAAGTCGAGAAATTATTGCAAAAAAAATTTGGTTTTTTGGTAACTTATGAGAATGAAAATGGTATCCTTCACAATACATTTTGTGAATATTGTTCTTTTTAAACAAAATGCTTATTTGCTTAATTTTAAAAGGATATACAAATAGATCTACTTATGAATGTAATGTACCTATAATACAAAATCTAGATGTCTCCCAAAGTTTTCCCATGCAATTTATTTGTATTATTAATTTTCAAGAACATTTTCTTTATTGAGAACATTCTTCCTGAAATAAGTTGTATGCATTATCTAGATATCCATACAATGTGGAGCAGTCCTGCACTTATTAAAGAAAAATAGTTTTGCAGTCTTCTCAGTGTTTCGCTTATTTATCTACAAACCCACTGTCCAAATTAACCCTTTAGCCTTTGAAACTGACTGTAATAATTACCTCTGACAGTAGAGATAAAATACCTAATGCTAAGTAGATTTAATCATTTACTGACTCATGAAACTAAGCAGATGTTTCTGCTATGTAATCCAAAGCATAGCATATAAATATTCTTTTTTCATTCAGAATCAGGAGTGAGTTGTGGCTGTGTAGAGGTCCATACACTCACTGGTAAACTCCCAGAACAAACAATAACTGTACTGGTGTAGCTTTGGAACGGCATTCTCAGGGATAGTAGTCACAACAGACTTTTTTTAGCCTCTATTTCTTTCATAGTATTTCTCTTTTTCAATCCTGTCTCATATTAAAGTCAGTAGAACAAGGGGGATACTCAGTTTTTTATGCCAGCTTTTATGCCAGAGTAGTGAATCTTTATCTGAACAAGCAAGTAAAAATTGAAACAGCTTTTAGGTATAAACCCCGTCCTTTGCAACACTTAAATAATAAAAAGATTGTGGTAAAAACAAGAACATTGCTAGTAGCAATGAAAACATTATATAAATATAAAAGAACAGAATGAAAATGAAATGGAGCAAAATATAAGTAGAAAAGCTGCCATCTCAGAAAAAGCAGAGAAAAGTTTAACGGAACACATTATGAGATAGCTATGTAAGACAATTCCATAAATGGTCATAGGTTTTGAAAGGACAGAGGCATTTCTCAAAATGAAAGAATTCAATTAATACAACAAAATAAATTCCATAAGGTCTTCCTGAATTAATAATAAACATTTTCCTGCAGCATCTGCAATACTGTTATATAAACCATTTGTACATTGCAAATGCTTTGCATACTAAGTTCTCTAGTTTAATAATTTCTGGGAAAAAATCAGATTTCACAACTGAGCACTTTAGTGCTGAATTACTTTCACATCAAGTCTATGTGAGTCAAGGACACTTAATGTACTTACTGGATATTTTACATATTCTAGTCAGAGCTCTAAAAACTGTTTATTCATCTTACATTAAACAGTTTAAGACTGAAATGCATAGAGAAGAACTGGAAACAAACCTTCCCTTCTTCTTCCTGTATCACCCATTTTCCTTACTAGAGAGAATGAGGCTGGCACTTGCACTTGGTGAGTCTGGCACGCTCATCAGCATGCTCAACCAATTTTGGAATGAAAGATGTGGTTTCCTATTCCCACACCACAGCCATTTTGCTACCACCTTTGGGAAGAATGTGCTTGATTCTCTCAAAACAGCAGAGAAAGATCTCAAACAAGCTCAGCATATTTTCTAACAACTAGGTATTATTTATAAACATAAATGAGATAGTTCTGCTGCCTCATTACTTAATTATTTATACTCAGTCATCTTAAATTTTTCATGAAGGTGTGATACACTAATAAGGGTGAACACAGAAATAAATATAACTTGAATCTAAAAATGAAGGTGGCAAAAAAAATTGTCAAAAAGTAAAAACTATAAAAGCTTCTCATTTAAATTGCTATGAAACTGTGTAGTGCAAGGCAAGGAGCAGGTCACACATCTCAGTATCTGAAAGAAAAAATATCTGAGATAGCTAGGAATCAGCTTTTGCAGAGTGCTTTCATGTCACAGTCAATGGTGAAATCTGCAGCTTTTCAATATTATGATAAAAAAAAGAAGTCAATAAATATATGTTGGCACAATCATCAGGAAGAGTATCTTCATCCTTGGCTCCAATAGCAAATGGAAAATATCCAGGCTGAAAAAAAGTAAACAGAGCACTAAATAACCTCCTGTCCAGTCTCAACAAAGACATCTGCCAGTCAGCTACCACTGGGCATAACGTCAGTTCAGTCTATTCAACTCACTGCAGAAAGTTAAGACTCTTGAGCCAAGTGATTCACAAAGTGGCTGAACTTTCACAAGGTAATTGTAGAATTTACTGAAATGTGATTCTGTTATCTATGTGTTGCACTTATAAAATAAGCACTTTTATTCTTTTATCTGAAATAAAAAGTTTTTCCACTCTTGCAGTTATCAGTCATCTTTACCTTCCTAAGAAGCACAAAGACTTTTCATTATATAGTTTTCCACCTTAATTTTTTCTCCCATTGTCGAGAACCCACTACTGTTGCATTCTTTGTTCTCTTGTCAAAAAACTCATCGGGAAGGCATTGCATAAGCTTGTTGACTTTTTCCAGCAGATATTTAAGTAGGTATAATCCTTTCTTACCATTGTGTCCTAGTTATGCTACTTTATAAAACAAGCAGGAAAAAGGGAATACAAGGGGAACACACAAAAATGAAATTCTTCTCCTTTTCTGTCCCAGTGGAAAACTGGTTCACTTGACTTAAACAGAATCAGGATCTTAGCACTTAATGGATTTATTAGCCAACAATCAGTGAACTACACATTCAGGATCAATGTTGCCGATACAACAGATAAACTGTGTTTAATGAACCTTTCAAAAACTGTAAATATCCCCCGAAAGCTAATCCCCATCCCATCTCTCACACACCCTCACCTGCACTCCCCTTCCCCTCCCCGGCCGTGCGGGAGGTCCCTCGCCCCCCCGCGCTGAGCCCGCCTCGCCCTTGCCCCCCACGGGTCTCTGCCCCGTTACGGATCTTCGTCTTTGTCCTGTATTGTTTCTCAAGCTGACCCTTTCTTTGTTTCAAAAGGCTCTCTGTAATTCCCTGGTAGTTGTTAAATACAGTTAGTGGTCACCTTCCTCTCTAAGGTGGTCAGTTTGGGGAAAATGCCCTCTCAGACAGTTTTAGTTATCACACGGTGTTAGTGCCCTCACTGCTATTGGAAGGATGCACTCTGTCTTCCTTTTCTTACTACCTAGATATTTTCAACAGGTCTGTCTCACAGTGCACATTAGGCCTTTGATCTGTAGGTGCTTCTTTCCCCTTTGCCTAGTCTTCTTGAATAGCTGTACATTTCTATAGGAATATACCAGTTACGTTTCTGAAGCTAAAACTCTCTGTTATGTCATTTAACTCATAAATTTGCTTATATATACTAAGAGTTCTAGTTCTTCCTGTTTACTTTATGTACTTTTCATACTGGGACACATAGAGATAAACTTCCCAGGAAGTTTTGTTGCCCTTCTCTGGACCTGCTCCAGCACCTCAATGTCCTTCTTGTGGTGAGGGGCCCAAAACTGAACACAGGATTCAAGGTGCGGCCTCACCAGTGCTCAGTACAGGGGCACAATCCCTTCCCTAGTCCTGCTGGCCACACTATTGCTGATGCAGGCCAGGATGCTGTTGGCCTTCTTGGCCACCTGGGCACACTGCTGGCTCATGTTCAGCTGGTTGTCGACCAGCACCCCCAGGTCCCTCTCTGCTGGGCAGCTTTCCAGCCACTCTCCTCCAAGCCTGTGGGGTTGCAGGGGGTTGTTGTGACCAAAGTGCAGCACCCAGCACTTGGCTTTATTGAACCTCATACAATTGGCCTCAGCCCATCTTATAGTATCAGTTCAAATGACATCACAGCCATTGATGATCTTTTTTTTTATTTCCCGTTCAGCTCAAAATATAGACTCTAGCAAAATATTCTCATGATATTGGCAAATTGCTTAAAAATCAACCTCTATAATATTAGCCTCTTCTATGCTGCATCTAACCCCAAGATTAAAACAGCAGCAAAACCATTGATCTAAAAGTTAAACATCCCATTGCTGCAGATCCCTTAACCATTCAAGATATTGACTTCAATTTTATTTACTGCCAAGAAAATACAATTTGCCTATAAAAGGAAGCAAGTATCAATAAAATATTAGGGTTTTAATTATTACAACCCATAACTTCCCTTAATATGCTTTCAAGGCAATTTTCCTAGTAGAATTAGCAAGAGATAAATTATTTGGAGAGTTTATTTCCTCCTCTCCTCTCCTCTCCTCTCCTCTCCTCTCCTCTCCTCTCCTCTCCTCTCCTCTCCTCTCCTCTCTTTTCTGATTTCTGTGTACTTTATCCAAAAGAACAAAAATTAAATAACCTTCTCTTACCCAAATTCCAGGTAGTCCTCAAAGACAATCAACTTAATTTTTATCAGGAATATTTTAATGAGCTCAATGACCTTCAGCCATTCAAAACATCAGGTTAATGTACACAATAATTTGTCGTAAGTTAGAATAAATAAAACCCTGAATAAAAAGTTTCAGCTGATACTTTACAGAATGAAGAAATACTTTGTAGATCTCAGAGAGCAAAAGAAATGTCAGGATAAACCTAAACCAAAGCAGTCTTGTACAAAAATGAGTGATATATTGTCAAAAAAGAAGTAAGACATTTTACAGAATTAGGGTTAACAAAGGCAAGACAATGAAAGATTCTGAGAGTTAGGGAAGGAAAGATGGCTTAAGGTCTATAGACAATTACTCGTGAAGGCAAACGGTGTATGGGAAGGGAATGAATGCAGGAGATAAAAGTGGAGAGGATATAGGGTTGATGGGGACGTATGACTTGTGGAGTTAGTGAAGAAGCATGGACTAGACTGTGCAGATTGACATGGATCACTAAAAAAGAAAGTTAAAAGAAATGCAATTTGGAGTGGTCATTAGCCTGTATTCAAGGTGTCCACAGTGGTGCAACTGGAAAAGAAAAGGCCAAAACTGAAGAAGATCAATGTGGTAGGCTGAAGGAGATAGTTAATCAGCCAAGGAGGCTTTCAAATTAAAACTGGTTAATGGATTGAAACACTAAGGCTGTGGGCATTAAATGCACGCAGAGAATCATGAACTAACAATAATTTTGAATTTTCAGACAAACAACAAATAAATTTGAGAATACCAACGCAATTTTTAAGTAGTTCACTTTGGAGATCCTGTTTGAGATTTTTAAAAAATGTTTAAATTCATTGATGTTGTTATTTTAAGGGAAGGGAGACGAAATTATTTTTATATTGTCACTTAAAATTCTAGTCACATTTGTGGCAGGAACCGTGAAACTAGTGAGATATAAGAATGAAATTTCAGCTGGTCATGTTGTTAAAGTGGTGTGGCTGGGTATCAGAGTTGTGGCTGTGTGCATACCTGGTGCAGCTAGGACATTAATTCCCCACATAGTCCACAAACTTATTAGCTAGTCATCTTCATAGACAACATAGTGAACTGCTGTATGATGGACTGCCCTGAGAGAAGGCTGAAGTGCTGGCTGCCTTTGCAACAGCATTGGATTCACTGGTGCTGAAGCTCTCCAGGTGAGAATTTTGGACTACCCTGAAGACTCCCTCAGGCAGCACCTACAGTGTCTAGACTCAATTATATATTTCAATGTGTCGATTAAAATCCTGGGGAAGAAACTGGACTTCCTGGTGACCCCCAGTGAGGTTACAACTACAGAATTGACCAAATCCTGCATAGGTAAGACACTTGTAAATAGTCAGAAACTGTTCTTCCAGATGCAGTTGTGGTCAAATAGGACAGTCTTTTGTATGAAGTTGGCATAGTTAGCTGTTTTGCATGTGGTTTAAAACAATAGCAATGGGACAGAATATAGCTGAACTGGAGTGGTCATGAAGGAGCACAAACCAGCTGGTTATGAGAACTTGGGAACTGAGCAGAACATCAACATGGAGAATCTCACTCAATCCACCTGGAGACATCATTGCAAAGGCCCTTGTAAGAGAGGGTCCTCTCACCTTCTAGACAGCAACTGAGCACCTTGTTCAGAGTATTGTATTTCTTATGTAAGCATTGCCCTATTGTAAGAGCTCAAAAATTCAGGATTTTAAAACAAATTTTCTGTGATTGTCCATGCAGTAGCTGCTAATTAAAAAGAGGTAAAAAAGAACAGATCCATGTACCTGTATTTTCTTAGTATAAAAAACAGTATGGGATGATGACCACTTTCTTTGAAAAAGAACTAAGACTCTGAAGAGAAGATGACACTAATAATTCTTTCAAAATTTCTTTTTAACCTCTGGAACTGTAAAAGATCCTCAGGCAAATATTCTTACTGTTACAGTATCATGGTAAATTGTTTAACAAGAAAAGATAAGATCTGTATAAGACATCTGGATGTAATAAAATATCCTCAGGGTAGGAAAACAGTGAAAAGAATGCTTTATGTCTCTATAAATGGTAGGGAGATCAACACATTCAGTGGTTTGAAGAATCTACCTGTCAATGGCATATTCATGTCCTGTGTCAAGAGGAAGCAGCTAGAACAGTCCTTCCTATACACTATTTGAGCCACACTCTTGTGTTACGACTTTCTCCTTAGTTTGATCCTGAATTTTTATAGACGTTGAAATGACAATCATTACTCCAAATTCTAGACATCATTACTTTAAGCTGTAGACCTGAAACACTTTCCAGTGGTAGAACACTGCTTTACCAGTAGTATAAGAATAGTACATTTTGTCAGACCACAGTATATTAATTTCCTGCTTGGTTTGTTTGGTTTTTTTCCATGCTAAGTTTTCACTACTTAATAAATAAAAATGTTTCTCTTCCTAGTACCCTATTAGAACGTGATTTCTTAGGATCAAGCAAGAGATTTAACAAACACATCTCATATCTAAACAATGTAAAATGCATCTAGGTGGTAAAATAATTTTACTGCTAGATCAGCACGTTATGTCCTTACTCAAGCATACAGACATACTCGTTTGCTACACATACAAAGCATTAGTTGATCTGGTAATAATAGCATCTAAATAATTGTATTAACCAACCACTAATGAAAGTGAGTATTACTAAGGCACATATACATAATTTTAACCACATGTGTAGATATATGGCCATTTTTTTCAAAAATAGTTATTACTAGTTTTAGCACTATTATTAATTTAGTGATCTATCCTTCAGCACAGATAGAATCTATTCCATTCTATTTCTATTTTTATATCACCTTCGTAACTGTAATAATGAGCAGCTTTCAGTGAAGCATAAAGTTTCATTAGTAATATTTTTCCTTTGAGTTTTGCTCTCTCTCTCTCTCATCCTAGATAATGATAATTGTGATATAAGATTTCTTTGTAGAATAAAATTTAATTTATCCTTGACTAATTATTCACCAAATGACCATTTAGCTGTTTAACTCCCGTAGACCTTTGGAGCTCTGACTCATAGCAAGCATTGGGATGTCAGTTATTTTTAATTTTATGAGTATTTGTCTTATCACTGCAAAATTCATTGATCATCTTTTCTAGTAGAGCAGCCACAACAGTAGCTTTTATTAATCCTCTTTTTTAGCTGAGTTGTTTGTTATATTAGTAAGAACTGCTAACAAAATATTATAAACAACCCAGGGGTTCACAGAAGGAGTTTTATATGAGCCCAGACTAAAGACACTTAAAACCTGGCAAGTAAATATATCACATATACACCAGCTGCAATGCTTTTGATCCTTTCATGCACTAATTATTCCTTTGTGTTCATTTCTCAATTCACACACATGTAAAAAAAATGAGAAAAATAATTAAAAGTTTGAGATGAAGTTGACTTTGTGTTATTAAAAATGTATACCTGAGACAGAAAAATTCACAGAAGTCTGAATGTCTCAGTGTTGTGCAATTGCCTTAAAACAGCGATAACAGCATTTAAATGCTAATGCCATTAATGAGCACCACAAAAGGCAAATAAAATTCCCAGTGTCCAGCATTGACTTAGTGTGAACAAGGTAAACTTAATATCAAGGAGTTAGAAGTATACTGCACCTTTAAAAAAGCCTTAACATGTTTGTTATCTCCTAGAGAAATGGCAGAACAGGCTTCTACAAAGACGTATGGAATATGTAATTGTTTAAATCCATTTTGCAAATGAGATTACATTCCAGCTTCACCCTGCCCCTACCCAACATTCAGTACTTTGTAATTACTGTGAATAAGGTTTATAAAAGGATTTAATTGCCTGTCTCCTTTTGAAATCTCAGCTTTGCTCTGAGTCTGTAAATCACAACCATCGGGCTTAACTACATCTTCAGGCATAATCATATGCAAGGGTGGAGATGAATGAATGGAAGCACCCTCTGTATAAGCTGAGGTGGCACCCTGCATCAAAGGCACCCCTCTGAACACCAGTACCTACTTCCCAGTTGTACTGGAGTGAAAACCAGGTAGTCCAACTCACTGATATGTATTTTGTCACAAATGTAACAGCAGCAAAACAACTTTTTATACTTGGATTGTGCAAGCACATATCTTGTTCTATAAATGCCTGGGGTTTTAAAACTGTGCTAGCTGTTTTTAATTGATGTTTCAGTAAGGCGTTGTTAATACTGGGGTTGGATGGCGCAGTAGAGTAAGGGCAACACCTTGGAAAGATGTTTCCAGTCCACAGCTCAGAAATTCCAAAATTCAAATGTTATTTTCAGGTATATTTTCACAGCTTTTCCTCTTGTTTGTCTACTCTGTATCTTCCTGAGGACAAATAATATTTAATGGTTTGTGTTGGTTGTCTGTTTAGTTCATACTCTTCTTACAATATTAACCCTGTTTTATACCCTTACACGGATGTATTCCCTTGTCTATATCTCTGTGTTAATCCGTCTCACTGTATTAAGCCTATTTAAGATAGTATAATTAAATAGAGTACCAGCATACACCAGCACAAGAGTCCATTTGGTTCAACTGAAGTTCTGCTAAGGAAGAAGATGGCAGTTCAAAGTGCTAGTAAGACCTGTGCTGGCATCCTCTCTGGGGTAACTGAAGCATGAAGCTCAAAAAACCTTCAGTGGCATAGCAGCATTATTAATTGCAGATATATCAGAAGTACAGGCAGTAGCTCAGATGTGACTTCACTAAATCCTGACTCTCAGAGTAGGAAGCAGCCCTGGGTGACGCCGCTTCCTCTGGAGGTACACCTGATGGCTGCTGCAAAAGAACAAGTTACAGGTAAAGTGGAGCATTCAGATTATTTTCTGATATAAAGAGGAAGCAGAAACAGGATCAAATCCCAAAAATGCTCAGATGATGATGTGGATATCATTAAGGGTATCTTATTCAATGTGATTAAAGAAAATTCCGATGTACCTCTTTCACAGAAACCATTGAATAGTTTAGCTCAAGTAAGTAGGATAGATTAAATGACACTAGAAACACATGCTGGTAAAGGATGTCAACTCACCCACCATTTTTTTGAGGTGTAGAGATATAGAAATATAGAAAAGAAATCAGCTGGGATGCAATAAATAACTGTGTTGTGTTGCTGACAAAAAAAGAAATAGAGACAGGTTTTTCTCTGAGCTGACAAGTGGCCTTTGTTTTTTTAAACACAATTTTGCTCTTTCTAATAAATGTGTCTAACTTATTATGCCTGAAAATATCACTCAGCCTAAACCCCTCTAGAATTTGGAAAGAAATCCTCTTTAAAATTACCATCATAAAGCTTTTTCCTTTTTTTATATTATTTACATTCACAATGAATTAAAGATACAACTATTTTCAGATGAAGAATTATTTACAAGACAGAAGATTAAATTGAAGCTGTTAAGTTGAGCTGAACTATATATATGGGGTCTGTCATACTACCTGAAGAGAATAATAATAAGATGATAATAACTGCTGTAAGATGAGATTGTATTATTACTTTATTATTTTTGTTCTTAGTAACATCACTTTTGCCAGCTCTTCACTCAATTTTTATGATCATGATTGTTATTGTTGTTCCCAGTGTGGGTAGTTATAGCTCCTGAAGAACAAATCTTTCATCAAACATTTATTTGCACCCCACAGCACATTCAAAGTCTGATTCCTTTAGTTCTTTCAAGATCCCACTGAATTCTTTATAGTGACTTCTCTTGGCAAAGTCCAATACTGACTATACATTTTGTTTAGGACAAATAGGTCTGGAGATACATATACTCGGCTTTAAATCTGATGAAACAAATGTATGTAGATAAGTGTACAACAATGACTCTTCATTTTTTTAGTTCAATTACAAAGTAATGTAGTGCTTTTCTTGGCATGAATAGAAATAATGAAAACACATTTAAAATCAGTACTTCACCTGTGTGTTTAGATGGTTTCTTCATTTAGTTGTAGCAAAAGCTGAAATGTTTGAGAAATTTTTGGATTCCCCAGATCTATGGATAACCACCTCTGAGCATTTTACCTATGGAAGAAAAACAGCCAAACAACAGTGACCCTTGAAAATCACATTTTTACTTTAGCGTAAATATTGAAATATAAACCAGAAGTGTCTAGAAGATTTAATTGTATTTTTTCCATAGGGACAAATTCTAAATTTTGAATGGAAGATGGTTATTACAGTTTCAGAAGTTAATTAGTTTAGGAGTAATACTGTCATCACAAGAATACAGTATGAGAGTGGTTTGACACCGAAATTTTCCTGAAGGGTCAGTAGATGAAAGTAGATAGGCCTTGCTCCTGATATTTGCTCTAGCTGTAATCTTGGAGTAGCTGGAAGAAGAGAAATATCTCAACATGAAACATGTCTTGTAATGGTGCTCATGTTAGGAGCAGGATTAATGTGACTGCCTAGGCTACTAGATTGCCTTTATAGTGAACACTGATACATTTTATACTGTAAATACCTGAAATGAGATGAATGTCCTTTCACTGTCTTTGTAGGACAGCTAAGTTTAGATCATTAAGGTAATATGGAGCCCACTAAAGTACGTTACACTAAGATTTTAACACATCTGGAACACGTGTTGTAATTGTTGCTGATAGGATTATTGGCTTTAAAATTGACATATCCTTCTTATGGCAGGCTAAAGAGCAATTTATGATACCTTTGCATTTTTGCTTATGCACATTGAGCTATACATGTTGAAATTCATTTCCAGCATGTAAAATTACTGACCTTTGCAAACTGTGTGTGCTTTCATTTCAAGTGCTATGTCTACCTTTTGTTAAGTGTCGGACTGAATGCATAAGGACTGAAATGTACCTAGACAGATGCATCATGACCTCATGATCTAATTCAATCTGTAGTACTAGAGATATCCATGCAACTGAAATCACATTTTTATTAGATAAAAACTTGAAAATTTTCAGTCCTTGAAAATTTTAATTCCCCTGCAACATATACATGATATTTGCATGTTCTCACAACCTTATACTTTCTCAGATTTTATGTCTAAAAGGAACTTATATGATCTTCTCAGTATACCTTAATGTATTTTGTACTACAGAATTGGTAGCTCCTACAACAGGGGTATTTTCTGTTCACAACAACAGATAATTTAGGCAGAGATGTTTCTCGAAATTATAACACATCTTGCCTTAAAGGCTACAAATGATAAAGCACTTATCATTTGAAGTTCAGAAATTATTTTTCAGAAGCTAATTACAGTGTCTGTTATATTTTTTCCTTTTTTTTTAATCCCCTGAAATATTATACAAGCCATTAGGTAAGACAGTGTATTAAAAGAACTCAAACCCGATAATCATCTAAACTTTCCCTCAAAGCTGCCTATCTGTCTGACCTGCACTGTCTTTCATACACTAGTTCTGGGTGTTTGGGACTGAAAGTGTCCAGACACCTTGATTGCTAGTAGAACTTTACATAGTTTCTGCCTCCTTGTGCCTGGGGTAACCAGACTATGAAGTAGGTATTCCCTCAGTAGTTGACAGTAAAATTCATAAAAGAAACTTGTCTTGCATAATTTTAAGAGTTAGTTTGGAAACCTGCTGTGAGAATGCCCTAAGCTAGCCAAAGCGCTGAGGGGGACCTGCCTCAGACCTTCCTTTGAGCGCGCTCCCTCTAAAGGTGAAAATACAAGTTCACAATCTTATAAATTGCTTATTAAAAAAAAAAACAAACAAACACAAAAAAACCAAAAAAAAACCCCATATATTTTATTTGAAACATACATGTTACACTACATTTGAAAGTCAGGGCATTCATCAAGAATGTGAAAAAGGCAGCTACACCAATGTATACGTCTTCCCTTTGGCACCAGACAGAGCTTAGAGTCAATAGATACAAGAAACATGCTTTTATCTTGATTAAATTACAATTAAGAGAGTTTCTCCAGATACCTAGGCAGATGCTTGCAAAGCTGTAACCTGATGGCATGTTGGCGGTCGTTATGAAGGCTGTTAATTCTCATTCTTAAAATTCACAGAATCACAGAAT
>VZTO01002297.1:27764-53613 GCA_013400615.1 Syrrhaptes paradoxus
GCGCTGGACTCTCTCCAGCAGTTCCCTGTCCTTCTTGAACTGAGGGGCCCAGAACTGGACACAATATTCCAGATGCGGTCTCACCAGGGCAGAGTAGAGGGGGAGGAGAACCTCTCTTGACGTACTGACCACCCCCCTTCTGATACACCCCAGGATGCCATTGGCCTTCTTGGCCACGAGGGCACAGTGCTGGCTCATGGTCATCCTGAGCTGCAAAGGTGCTGAAGAAATATTTGACTAACAGAGGGTCTGATTTTAAAAATGTGTCTTTCTTTCAAGAGACCTGGAGCTATTAGTGCAAAGACACAGTTAAGTGGACCTGAAAGTATACTTAGGAATGATGTTGACAATTTTATAATCCTGAAAGTACTGAAAGCCAAAGGTAAATTCCTTATTTTTTTTTTTTAATTACTTCGAAAAGTGTCTCAGGAGAAAAAAAAATATCATATGTGACTAGATAGTGGTTTTGCACAGAGCATTAGCTCTCAGTGTACTATGCTGGGTCAGAATCTGTCTGACCATCTTCTGGCTGCAGAGGTTGCACAGCAAAAATGGACAGAAAGAGAAAGGAAGTCAAACATTTAAACTCTGTGAAACCCAGACAGGCAACAGGCAAAACTGAAGCTGAGGCAGAACAGTAACTCACGTCTTCCCTCCTTACTGTGATGCATTGACCTTCAATATGGAGTAAGGAGTATGGGTATGGAGATTGTGGGGGGTTCAGTGCTTTGTGTACTTAAAAAGAATCAAATTATGAGTGCTGCTTCATGTGTCCCATCGCTTCTTACTTGATTACTTGGACACCCATTTGTGTAGTTTTTTGAAGATATTTACAGACCACACAACTGTGTCCCACCAGAGGAGGCAGCACATCTCCACAAAATCTGTTACAACTTTGACTCTTTTTTTTGATCCAAACCCGATCTGTATGAACATTAACAAAGCCTGTAAATGTTTTTGCATTTTCCATCACAGCAATATGAAACATGAACAACGTTTTCTGTTTTTCTCAGAGCAACAGTCCAGGCACTGTTGATAATGCAGGTGCAGTAAAAAAACCCCACCCACCTAACCAATCAAAACATAGACAAACAAACAAACCCTCCAGATTTTTTCCTTCCAGTCTACAGCAATAAGCAAGCATAGTTACTTCATTTTATCCTGTATATTGAGTTCTACCTTAGGGCAAAAGAAGTAGTATAGTAAATTGTGAAACAGTTGGGGTTTTCAGCTTTGTTCTGTTCAAAGTCTTTCTTATTCCCATTTGAGGATAAATATATCCTCAAACTTTATTTTCTTACTTGAAACTTCAATGATGCAACTTCTTTCTGAGACCAAAGATTCAACATATTATTTATAACTAAACAGAAGATACTTTTTTCCTGATCCTCTCATAAATCATGCATTCCTTTTTTTTTTTTATTTACCCATATATTTAATTTTTGTCTTTACTTCATGGTCATTATCACAGCCCAAAATTTAATTCAGTTACTCACTACTATCACTGACCATTCTCCTTTTGCTACTATGCCTTGTGTTTGTTCAAGTCTGAGCTGTAAACACAAGTCCAAGTGAAATGCTCAATTTCTTCCAGGCTGCTAGTCCACTCATCTTCTACCATGCACTACCCTTTATTAATACGAAAAATTCCACTTCACCAGGGGACATTCAGAGATTCCTATCATCCTATACCTTTAAGCAGTACACAACTCCCCTGCTGCTTGTGTTCACTCTAAGGCTTCTTTTTTTATTATTTCTTTCTTTATTTTTTCCCCCAGAACATGTAGCATAATATTGACCGAGGTTTATTATATGTACCCATATTTATTACATTTAATTAACTCCTACATTAAACTCAGTGTGTCTTTCTGTCTCAGGTAATTTTCTTATTTTGGTCTATTAGCCGTATGTCTCCTGTACTGAAAACCCATTCACACTTCATAGGCTTCAGACTGGACAGTGTCCTTTAGTTTGCTGTAGCAAAACTAAGTGCAGAACTCCAATTAGTGATTTATTCCAAATCTTTATCTGTTTGGTTTTGGGTTTTTTCTATCCTTCCTCTTCAGTCTAAATTAAAAACCAATAACATATCAAAATCCAATAAAATGACAACAGGAAAATTAGGGGAAGGAAAGAGAATATTCTGGGGTTTTAAAGGCTTCAGTAGATACCCAGAACTACTTATTCTGAGAATGACCATGACCACAGACATGATAATTCCAGAAAAATAGCTTTACAGTATTTAAAAATTTTTAAGTCAAGAAAGAAGTAATATTTTTGCTGCATCTTTGCTCCAATAATAGACACATTTTTGTTGTGTTCAAAGAAGTATATTGTCACTTATACAAATTATTGTGATATCTATCACTCACACAGAGGTTGGAGGAGCCTGTGTTTTTTGTTTGTTTTTTCCTGAGGTTGTGTGTGTGTGTGTTGTTTTTTCCCCCCTGAAGTATCTAATGCTTTTACAGGCAGATTCCTTGTGGAATACAGAGGGAGATGATAGAGGATAAAATGGAAAAAAAATGAAAAAAAAAAAAANAAAAAAAAAAAAAGCAGCTAAGCAATAGGGGAGTTGGGCAATTACTGTAACTACTGTAGCATGTTATCCTATTACTGCTAAGTATAAAAGTTTCTGAGCTTCTGCTTCCAAAATGTCATGTCAGACAAGACCTGAATTACAGCTAGAATTTTTTAATCTTTGGAGTAGAGAAGTCCAACATTTTTATAATAGGATATGAGCAGTGATAGTCTATTGTTAACGACAATACAGAAGGTTTTCAGTTTGCTTTGGCACTAGCTGCATTTTGTATCTCATATTTGGTGTAGTGAGTTATTTACACTTCATCTTCAATAAATTATTAACAATATATTTCTATTAGACCATATTTTAAACAGTGCTTTTAATCAATTTATATAGCTTAAAATGGGTATATAAAGCAATTTGTAACCCATATTCCAACCATATTCAATGTAATGCAGGAAATCCTTAAGTAACAAGGACAAATATAACCAGTACTAGAGATGAAAACCCCCAAGGACATCCCAAGCACTGCAGGGCTTACTAGTGGTTCTGGACTTACTCTGTATCATTCACAGTTCATCCAGTGAGAGTTTCAATACTGGAAGGCAAGATTTTCACAGCCTATTGAAGTCAACAGAAAGCCAAAGCATTGAAGGACAAAGATAAGTAGGTCTTTGTAGCAAAATCATTAACCCAAACATATTGGCTAAATTGGAAATTGTGTGTTTGTGTTCTGTCTACTTACATGCCTTCTTGGTAGCAATTAGACACAGTGGGGCAAATCCTACCATCTGTTATTGAAGACGCCTGTCAAAGGTGTGGTGTATCAAATCAAAGTAAGATGCATCTGAGAGAGAGTATAAACAGGAAGAAACAACAGAAATTGAGATTGATTAATTCTTCTATTCTTTTATTATTGTTATTATTTTTTCCCCCCAAGATGAGCAACTGGTTGCACACAGATATATCTTCTGAACTACCAGATGATAAGAAGTAGTTATAGGGAAACAAAAGTAATGGAGAAGATTTATCAGTTTTAGTGCTCTAAAATGTAAGTGTAAAAGTTCATGAGGACCAGTTAATACGCATCTGAATTTGTTGGGGTTTTTTAAATTGAAGTGGCTCATGTACCAAAACCAAAATAAATGCCACTTATTCCTCCCTTTCCTTCATTTCTTATTTATTTTCCTCACTTTTCTTCTATTTTATTTCTTCTCTGAAATAGTCTGTAAAAAAGGGATATTTTCAAGTGTATTCAAGAATCTTCATCACTGATTATCGCACTCAGGAAGAAGAACATTCCAAATCAAATGAATCACTACAAATCTTGAAAAGAAGCCCAAAACAAGCAGAACATGAGTATGGATCACTGAAAAATGATAGACTATGCCTTTACCCAAAGGCTCTGTTGAATAAATTTGTTGCTTTTGTAATACACTAGTTTAAGTGTCCACGTGGAAAAAAGATTTAGTTATTCCTTGATTGGTAGATATCATGACAGATGTGTTACCATCAGTAATTTTATTATTTTTTGTGTTTTATTGTAGTTGTGAAGTGGCTTGAGGCTCTTTTGAAACAATCTTATTTTAAAGGATTAAAAACCGTTTTCATATTTATCTTTGAATTTGACAGGTAATGTTTAATGTTACTAAGGTGCTACCTGACTTGGATTCAATAATAGCATTTTCACATTATATAACCTTCTAATTTCACCAAGCCAAGAGCGTAATATGGTAGCCCCTTGAGTAGGACTGGTTGTATCCTTTTGGAAACAGGAATGTATATCCTAGTTCTCTCTCGTTTGTACAGCATGGTTGATCTGGATCACACTTGATAACTTACAAATAGTTCACCACCTTATATTTTATGGGTGTTTTCTTGTCCACAACATGTGCGTGTCTAATTTGCCTAAGTGTGACATATGGCTTTCCAGAATGCTCATTTTGTCTGGAAGCCTATGTGTTGTAGACAGATTTGGAAATCCTGCTCCACTCTTTCTTCTACTGTGTCAGTGAGTGATTGTATGCTGCATAATTTGACAACCTCCTCTATCAGCTCATCAGCATAACCTGCAACATGCATAATAATTACAGCTCCATTTCAGGAAATACATGAGAAATGGTCAGAAATGTGTCAATCTGTCTAACTCCTTCTTCCACCACATCTGTTCTACTTAGTAGTTGGACAGAGTGGGACTGCCTTATAAAATAATAATGCATTTTTAAAACTGGGGTAATCTTTTATGCTGTCACAGTGCTCGTTCAATGTTATTTTATAACCTGTCTTTTTGAGGATTTCCTTATGAAGTGCGATATTTTAATAGTATTATATGAAAATCATTATGACCACATTATGACACATCCTCCACGAAGACTTGAATTATATCAATATAGGATAAAAAGTTCAATGTGAAAGAAAGTTTTGTGTAAAATTTAGCATTATTTAGTAGGCCAGAGTTAGTGTTAACATTCCTGTCAAAAATGTTTCAAAGTTTTTTTGAAGTTTGTTATAGACCTCTGCTATATTATAAACATATCACCAGAGGTATATATGTAGATGGGTAAAAGACACAGTAATTTTATTTACTTTCTGGAGTATATAACAATTGATTTAATGAAATGTCTCTGACAAGTTTATTAACTTTTTTATAAATGTGACTTTGATATAAATTATTCCCTTAAAAGTTTTGTGTATACACAAATTGTATTTTTACTATTTAATAACTGATCATTAAACAATATTTTCAGTATTTTTAGAAGGACCACTTTTTTACATTAGACTTAATTCTTCTAATAATTATACAATAACTAGACATGTATATGCATCATATCCACTGTATAATTTGTATTAGAATGTTTCATGTTATCACTACAATGGATGCAAAACTTATTTGTGATTCGGTTTTCTGATAAACATTAGGAAATGCTGAAGAATATATTACACGTGGTGGCTCTTTATATTGCTCCTTCAACTTTCAAATTTTTTTTTTTTTTCAGCAAAAGATCAAAGATGACTTGCAGAAGCAGGAACAACAAGTTGTAATTCGTTGTAAACAGTATATGCAAATATTCCTCAGCAACTGTCAGAGCCTACAGCCTGTAGCGAGAGGAACTTCTGAGCATACTTGAAATTAGAGCCCTTTAAAACAAAGGTGCATTCAGGGGAAACTAACTTTCTCACAACAAAGCTGTGGAAAGAAAAGCTGACATTGCAACAGAATTGTCATAACTGTTTTATAAGGGTTGATCTGTTTTCCATCTGATGAGAAAGCGAAAGTCAAGGATACTGTCCAGCTTGTCATTTTTGTCAAAAGTTCCAGAGAAGAAATCAGTTTTAAAGAAAAGCAAGCTTCTTTTTCAGATTTTGATTTACACTGAGTGACAAAAATGTTACATGTTACAGTGAGAAAGGTGACGAAAAACTGTCTTCAATGAGTTTGTTTTTGTGTGAGTCCCCATGGTAGAAAAACAACCATTGATGTATTTTTCTTTTTCACTGAGACAAAAAAGAAGTCAAAGACAACTACGTACTAAGATTTGAACACATTTATTAAAATATATTGATATGCTGTATGAAAGAAGTGTTAAACAGTGATGAGAGTGAGCCTTCTGTAGACATTTGCATACAGCTAAATGGTCTGAATTTCCAAATCTGAATCACATTGGTGACGAAATCTTTATTTCCTTATTTCTTTTTTTCATATAAGCAAACGTACTAGAATCAATCAAATTCTGATCTTTTTTTTTCTTTTTTTTTTTCTTTTTTTTTTCTTCTAGGGCACTATTTCAGACCACAAACCTCTCTTTCTCCCAACGTTTTTTCTTTTCTCTAATCATATATGTTAAAGCAGACAAGAATAACCTTCTTGTGCTCAATACTTTACATGGTTTTCACCAGTCAGAGTCTGCACATCAAAGTGTTACTGTGTAAGACTGTATAAGATTCTACAGAATAATCAGGAGTTTATTTTACAAAAGAGCCCTAAATATATCTTTAGGCATGAAAGGGATTTTCAAAAGTGCCTAAGCAGGTTAGGTATCTAACTTCCATTGACTTTATGATAGTCAGATATTTTTGGGAGCTCTGAAATTGAAAATATGACAAGACAGATGATGTTTGAATTACCAGAGTGGAATGACATCTCTAATATGATATCAAAAAACTGATCTGTTTGGCTAGTGGAGAGTAGAATTTGGTTGGGCAGAAGTGAAAGATCTGTCGAAAGATGGAATAACTTAAAAGATAATGAAATCACTGTGTGTAAGGTATTAATCAAACTCTTACTGCAGTTGTAAGTACACTATGATGAATACCATGGCACTTGCATGAAGTTAGGAGACAGCTCTCCAAGACTGTGTCTTTTATCCGGTGTGATTTGCTTAATGAAAATCTACAAACAATGACAATGGAGAAAACTAAATCAAAAACAGGAAGAAAAGCTTATCACAGGTAACAAAAGGTGACAATTTCATCTTACTGTAGAGGAGCTAGCTCAAAACAAGGGACAAAATGCTACCATAAGAGAGAGGGCTTGGTAGATTTCTACATGCACTATTTTGTGGCCCACCAATATATCATGCTGTAGAAATCATACAAGTAGCATCGGGATAAAGCAGGTCCATCAGACAGGAATTTTTTTGGTGTTGTTTTCAGTGAAAATCACAGAAGTATGCCCTTAGCTTCCAAATAGTGTCCAGATGAGCCTATGCTCAAAGATTTTTCCTTTGCTTAAAACTTTCTTCAATGTGAATTAAAAGAAAGATTTCCTGTCTTTAAGGTCCAGCTTCCACCATTTTCAATAAACATATTAATAAAAGTTTTCTCTGTGTTTTCTAACTTAAGAAAGTCTCTCTCTATATATGTATATGTATATGTATATGTATATGTATACAAATCTGGTTGAATACTACTTTAAATTTTTTTGCAAAAGTGCTTTAAAAGCAGGCAAACAATCTACATATAAGAGGGGACAAAGGCTTCACAGTAAAATACTCAACCCATGAGTTATATGAAACAGCTTCATGTCCTGTGTACTAACTCCCTGGTCTACATAGTATTTCTTTCTGTCAGATACATCTGTTATTCTTGCAAAATGAATTGAATAAAAACTTAGAGCACAGAAACAAATGAGAAATGGGATAGACGCAGAGTTTTTCTGACAGAAATTGCTCCATTTGGCTTGAAACCACAGCCTTTTTTCACTGTAGTAGGTCTCATTTGTAAGAAAGCTTCAAGAGTGTAGCCTTCAAAGAAGATGTGGAAACCAGAGGTTCATCCCCACTTCCCTTGTAAATGTGTTCACATTCACATCATTAATGGGCCTCAATAGCAACAAGTTTGCCCTAACCCCCTGGCTGCTGATGTTCTGTGAATACTTGGGGATACATGGGAGGCTCCAGGTACTCATGCTCCTCTTACCTGAAGCTTTTTCATGGCATAGTGTTTAGCAGAATCTAGATGTGCTGTATTTCAAGAAAGTGTCCTACACTTCAGTCCTCCAGGCTGAAGAATTCTTCAATCCTTTCTTTTTTTTTTTTTTTCTTCTTGAAGTAAGTCTGTGAATTTTTCAGATAAGTCCGTAAGGTTTTGGTTACACTCTCTTATTTAGAAAACTGGATCCCTGTTTTATGCTGTCACTATTTCCTCTAAAAAATATTTGGCTGTGAGGTTTGGACATACTCAGTAACAGTTTGGACACAGATCCCTAAAGTGAAGAAAACTTTCATAGAACTATTTTGAAAAAAAAGCTGTCACAGCTCCAGCTTTTCTTTGACATAACTTCCTCGCCCACACACACATGCCTAGAAACAATATGAATTTTGTCATTCATCAGGGATTTCATTAGATCTTATTGAGCTACAAAAATCTGTAAATCCCGTACAAATGGCCACAGCACCTGCACAGGTCATCTGTACTGCTCAAGTGCATTAAGAGTGGTGTATCTCAGACCGTGGGCTTTTGAAGCAGCAGCTGGGAATTTAGTGCATTTGAGCCAAATAATGAAAATACAGTTCTTGCAACACACTGCAGTGATGCAGGTGATTTCCTTTGTGGAAAAAAAGATAAAATCAGCCCAATGTATAGTACAGGGAAGCAGGACTCTATAGGTGAGTTTCATCTTGACAAGTCTAAAAATGTTCTTCCTATGATTTGTATAATCTTTCTTGCCTATTTTTCTATACTGATATCTCCTCTCACATTTTCAGTGGTAAGAGAATATATTTGATGGAAAAGGATTCCACAAATTTTCTTATTCTGTCATTTTCTCAACCATCCAAACAGTATTAACAAATTCTTAAATTCTAAGACATCTCAGATTTAGGGCATTTTATAGATTACTTGTATCTCTTCCTTCCTTTCTGTTATACCATAGCCAGACATGGCACCAAGACTTTTTGATAGTTTCTTTGCTTATTTTATTTGAAATTGTTTTGAAAAATGACCCTGATCTAGCAATAAAATTATGTGTTGGTAAATATCTGATCACACTTCTTTGTAATTTTTTTCTATTATCTTCTGTCTAATTATCTATCTGGAGCAGGTAGTTGGGTTAGCAAAGAAATATATTTTTGTTCTTAATGATACCCCAGCCAAGAGAAATACAGTTACTAACTGTTTAACAGTTTAGAGATCAGACACTGTTTTCCAAGTAGAGATTCTGCCAGCAAAGACGGGAATGAGGAAAATCTATAGGTTTTTCTTTACAGTTAATTAAGCATGTACAAGTTTTTGTTTTGTTTTTATTTTCTTGGCTTTGTCTCAGGAAAATCAATACAGTTGCATGATAAAAAGTTGCTCACCAGTACACTTTTATTTCTGCTCCTCCCTTCCACTCCTCTGTATGAAACATGACCATATTTTTGTTATCCATTTCAGGTCCTTCAGGCTTCAGAATAGCTCCCTGATGTAAAAATTAATAGTCAATTTAAATATAAATATCAGGCTATCTCCAGTTCTGGCTAGAATCATTGATTTAATTTCCTAATGACAGAAGAATTAAGTAATAAGCCCTATGTACGAATGCAGGCAACCATGTGAAACCATGTGCCAAATTGATATTTCAGCAACTCTAATAACTTATTAGGATGACGGCCATGGGATGTCACAGAGCTGAATGATAAATCTTCAGTCTGCTGTTTTCCTACTTCTTTAAAATTATTTTTCTATTGCAAAATTAGTTGGCATTTGTGTCATCTTTAGTAGTGTTTAAATTAAGAAGCTCACAATGTTACTAAATGTTGTGAAAAAGTAAAGCAGATCATCTTGCACAGTGAACAGGCAGATAAAGGAAACTGGAATCCATTTCATGTAGGGACAACCCAAGTCTGACATATCATTTGAGTTCAGTCATGGCAGGATACAACACTAAGGACTGCATAGGCCTACAGACAGGGAGAATTTCACAAAAGAGGAGTAAATTGGAAAAGTAGGTTTAGAATTGCAGGCCTAAGAGCACAAAATGCCAATAGGAGCAGAACAAATATATCTGCAAGATGAAATAAACTTCTGGCTGCCATGAGGATTTTGGAGAGGAAAGGTCATATATATTTTCAAGTGATTAAAAATTATAAATGAGATTTTAGTAAGAAAACCAATGTCAGTTATGCATATGGTTTAGATTTTATGTTTTCAAGTGAACAGAGAAATTATTGAAATGAATTAATGTCTGTGCAGTTAAATTATCTCCCATTACTCTCAGTTTTACTCCTGATTTTAGAAGGACCAAAAAATCGTATCTTACCTGAAAAATATCACTGATCCAATGCAACCTTAACAGAAGTTGATATTTTTCTCCAATCCTTGTAGTGCGTTAAATATTGACAGAACTGTAGAGATTCCAGCTAGTAACATCCAACTTGCATATACTTCACTGTACTTCCTTACTCTAGATTTTGTTCCAGAAAACTACTAGAGAGCTGTTTTGTGTTGGGGNTTGTGATGTGGAGGGACAGACCATTATAGATGTATATTAATGTACACCAACAGACAGCATGTTCAGGTCAGCTTCATTACCAAGAGAGATTCAGTGGGGTCTTTTTATTTTTTTGTGTTTGGGGTTTTTTTTTGTGTTTTTTTGTTTTTGTTTTTGTTTTCCTTGTGCTTGACCAAAAGACACAGGCTTTTCAGATTGTCTTGAATATCAAACAAGCTGAGAATGCTCCCTGATAGCAATGGTGCAGCTCCATTGCAACCTCAGGTTCTTAAAAGAAGTTATGTATTAGTCATTTGTAGTGCTTATAACATGGAGGGAAAAGCTCTACTCAAAATTTAGACAGAGTAACTCCTGAGCAAAACTAAGAATCAGGATCAGCACTCTGAAAATGATTTGTTAAGCAATATATGAAGGCAGTATACTTTGCAGAACTGTGGTGCTCTTCTTCTGTACACTGTGATTTCTAGTGATTTTCAACTGCGCCTGAGCAATCTGATTTTGGACAAACAAATGTCTTTGAAAGTTAACGCAGATGAGATTTTTGGAAAATTACTGCCTCAGATACAGAAATAGGGTTGATACTCCATAAGTGAGATGTGTACCTTCCCTGAAGTATATTTGTCCCAGAACTCATTGTAGGTTTGCAACAAGCTTTGTGCAAGGGGAGCACACCACATCGTTTCTGCTGCAAGAAGAAACAAGGGGCTAGATTATGAGGATGTACATCTCACTAATGCATAATTTCTAAATGTATATTCCAAGCCCCCTGCCCCAAACCCCATAAACCCAAACAAATGAACTGAAGAAATGAGAGTTTCTCTAACACCGTATCTCTAGGCAGTTGTGACATTTTAATACAGGAGGGGAAAAATAACTTTGTAAAATAGTGATTATGGTACATTAATATTGAAAGTAATAAAATATACTGATTATGAAGTTTATAATTTCAGGGATATTTTCAAAGAGAAAAAATACAGTTGGAGCTGGTGATCCCAAAAAGACATTTGTATTAGTAAAAGAGATACCTAATGCATCCAAAATATCTGAAGCCATTTCAGACATTTGTTTGTTCTTCAGGTACTGTAATGTCTGTATAAGAACTTTTTCAGACTAGTAGAAGAGGTAAAATCTTCAAATAAATAAGCCCTGCCTTTTATTATTAGGGAGATAATTCTAAATAAACAGAATAATTCAAAATGTGAACTAAAGAACCAGAGACTTAACCTTACTAAAAGGTCAAATTCTGCCTTTAGATACATGAACTTTGAAGGAATGCTCATGGGCAGACCTTAGGCCCTGATGTACATAGTACAAATTTAGCAAATACATTATTGAACCTATAGCTCTGTAAAGAGATTTCAAAGTTGTGTATGTTAACTATACTGCGTGGGGAATAGGCTTCTGTGAAAGAACTCAAGAGGATTCAAAGTAATTCACTGTTGGAGGTAATGATAGTCCAGAGGATTTCTGACAACTTATGGTGACATGACTGGAATAATTTATTAGCATAGAATGTACAGCTACATTGATGAAAATAATTTGAGTGTGGAATTATATGGAGACTTGCTGGTGCTCTTTTTCAGTTAAAGCCTACCATTTTCAGTTGCATATCACATTGCCAGACTTCAAAACTGTGGATTGAATAAATTGATATTTGGCTTAAAACAGATTTTTTTAATGCTGTTTTTTGTTTGTTTGTTTGTTTGTTTGTTTGTTTGTTTCCATTACTCCTTAGAAAAGATCTCTTGCAAAAAGTGTATCATATTAGGCAGGAAAAACTCTGGGGTCTAAATGGTACACTACTAGAAATCCTTCCCCACTCAACTTTATTTAAATGACAGGAAATTGATGTTTGTAAAAACAAACAAACAAGCAAACAACAACAACAGAAAACCCCAAATCCACTCCCCAAAAAAAACCAACCCACAAACAAATGAACAAACAAAAGCAACCCAAGACCTCCCAAAACCAGAAACCCAACTAAAAAAACACACAGGGAGGGGACAATTATTCTTGTGTATCGAGTATGATGACTGTTTAAAGTTCTCCAGCGTTTTTGAGATGTGTGTTCAGTCTCCTCTTCCACCTGGGAGGAATTAAGACCCACATCCTGGGAAAATACTTTATGAAAAAAAAGATTTGAATAGGTTTTGTGTAGGGAACTAGGGAGGAAGAAGAAATTAATGTCTCCATTTGAACCTCTTCCATTGTGCACTGAAAATGAACATTATTTGCCAGTCTACTGTCTAGGGCACCAAATAAATGGAAGTTTGTATCTCCCAATCCCCAGGTGAAAGCCTAGTTATGTAGTTTAGTGAATGACCTTTTTCATATAAAATACATAGCCAGTCACTGAAGCCTAGACATATTTCTTGGTTCTTGCCAGAGCAGAAGCAGCTGGCAATAAATCTCCTCTGATATTGGGAAAAAGAGAACGTGGATTTCATCCAACATAAAAGTAAATCCTATGACAGCCAGAAAGCCATTGAATATAAAGGAAGTAGGGAACTCTACTTCCATACAAAACCTACAAGGAAGTGGCAGTTGTCATTACAGGGCTCTAGGGAAGATGAGGGAGAGAGAAATACAAGGAGAGGTTTGGGATTCTGAATGTCCCAGGAGGCAATCAGAGGTTAGCTGACAGATAAGCAAAGTTTCAGGATTTCAGTCTTGGGTATTTAGATATATGAATTTAAGAGGTTTAAATACTTATTTTCCTGATAAGATTCATTTTAACTTCCTAAATAATCTTTACATCTAAACAGTTAGAAATGTAAGTCTCATTGTTTTCAATGAGAATGAAGTTTCTACATTCCTGACTGAGCTGGGGTGACCATCAGCTTCTGCTTTTTCTTCCCTTGTGGAGAAGATGCCCTTTTGCTATTCCCTGAAACTCCCTTTGTGGACCATAGTGAAGCTATTAAGGCATTTGTCTCTGAAACGAAAATCAGAATGGAAGTGTAACTGTAATGTCATGATAGTCTATTTCACACACTTATCTCTAATTTGAAACTGTGTATTCACTTGTTCGTTGACATCTATTCACAGTAAATCAACATAGGCGACTTAGTTGCTCCTCGTCTGGTCTCCAGTATCTTAGATTTTATTTAATGTAGTGGTGTTACTCAAAGGCTCTGGGTGTACTTTGAGATGCTCATTACTTTGCAGAGGTTAGTACTAGCAGAGATTTGCTTGTCTGCAGAGCTGAAAAGCTTTATTGACAGATAGTAATGACATTAAGACATTCTTTTTAAAAATTGCATGCAGTGAATGTGTTTTGGCAATGTAGCATATCAGTCAAAACCATGTACAAATTCAGGTTTAGCTGAAATAACACCACCGTTAGAGTACAAATTATTCTTTAAAGCATAAAGAAACCAAAGTTTTTACATTATGATGGTGCTTTACCTGCTATGTATTCTTATCAAGATTATGAAATAGAAATAATTTCTTTTTCTTGCATTTTAGGGTTGGTTTTTTTTTCATTTTAAGTCCCCACCAGAGACTAAGGTAAATATTATAGTATTGTAGAGTGTGATTTTGACATGGCACAATAGTGTGGTAAGAATTGCATAATATGTGATGGACATAACTAGATATTAGACAAGATCTTCTCCTTTTAACAGAATCCTATTGTCTTATGATACATTAGGCTTATATCCTGGTAATAGTGTATTATTTCTTACCTTTTATTCTTTCTTTGACAGCAATATCATAGCCTGTACTTCAGCCTGCCTTCTGCTATCGTAAGTATTCATATGGTCACACATTTACTCAGGCAGGAAACCAGAAGTCATTCTAAAAAGTCATTCTGAAAGTTAGTCTGTTGAGATTTTACTGGTTTCATTTTAGTTTGACTCTCTTACCCCTTTGGTTTACCATGCAGACACCTGAGTGTATGGACACCATCTTTTAGTTACTAGTGTTAGAAGCCTCTAATACATCTCAGCAGTTTGTACAGAAGGGTGTGTTCAGGGAGGGCATCTCTCCGAAGAAGGGCGATTCCACCAGCCAGAGTGGGAGACTTGAGGTACGCAGAACAGAGCTACTGGGCACCGTTCTGTGACCATCTGCACAGGTGAAGGGCACTCGTCCTGCCTGACCCTCAAGGCAGAAGAGTGGACACCCCTCTGAGAGCAAAGGCTGCAACTCCAGCTGGGCATCTGCACCATCTCCCCAGCGGTGGCTGATGCCTTCATCCAGATGGAGCTGCTGAGGGGACTGGCTGCAGTGCAGAGCTCAGACTGCAGGAAGTGCCCGGACACTTCTCCTGGGGCAGGGACAGGTGGGGACCTACCTGCAAAAGGTGTACCCAGGTGGAGGAACTGCAGGTGTTCAAGGCCAGGCTGGATGAGGCTTTGAATAACCTGGTCTAGTGGAGGGTGTCCCTGCTCATGGCAGGGCGATTGAAATTAGATGATCTGTAAAGTTCCTTAAAACCCAAACCATTCTATGATTCTATGATTCTGGGAAGTTATTGTGTAACCATTTCCAACAATAATATGATATAAACATGTTCTAAAAGTTACATTTTTTTAGGGATTAAGTTATTCACTATGTTCATAAATCAGCATAATAATGTGTAATCAATAATAATGTATTTATTTTACTTTTTTTCATTACATCCTTTTTGTATCTAAGAATTTGGAGTACAGGATAAATTCTAGGAAGAACTAATTGCACTTTTGTCTATCTTTTATTTTTTATAGAAATATTTGTTTAGAAATATTTTGTATTTATGTACTGAAAATGGCCATAAATAATACTAGGACTGTATTTATTTATTTATTTATTTATTTATATGTGTTAAAATTGTTGAGAAGCTTAAATAATATTTGCTTGCTCTACAATATTATAACTTTTCAATATTTTTATATTATTTGAAGATCTCGAAGAAGTGGATTAATTATAACCCAACAACTCAAGCAATATCTCTGTCACAGTCCTTGTAACATTCTCTAATATATTGCATTCATCTTAACTACTAGACACAAGGCTAGTCTATGTTCACATTTGCTACTGAACATTATTTTGCCTGAAACATAATGTCACATTTAAAAAGTATCAGATATCAAGTTGCCCATGACTCTAATGATATGCATGCAGCAGGAGCAGTTCCCTCTTCGCATTTCATTATATCACTGTGAGAAGTCTCTTAGGAGAAAAACACCTATTGTTCTCATGCCAGAGACATGATTAAAAAAACCCCAAACCATAAAATTGGATGAAAAATATTTTAAAATATACTTTTATTTGTTTATTCTGCAAGCATTTCATTTTTGAAGCTTTTGAAATGTGTCGTGACAGAAAAATTGTACTATTTTATTTTAAATTGCTCGGTCATTTCACAGGAAAAATAAAATGTCATGAAATGCTAGTCATTTTAGTTTAAAGAAACAACATTTTTCAAGCAGCTTCCCAGTTCCATGTAATAATGTTGTAGTTTTACCCTTTCTGTCAGCAAAACACTACACCTCCGCTCACTCACCCCTCCACTCCCCAGGGATGGGGGAGAGAATTAAAAGGGTAAAGGGAAAAGAGACTCAGGGGTTGAGATAAGAACAATTTAATAACTAAACTGCAATAATATTGAAAATAGTAATATAATAATAGTAGCATATACTAATACACAGATGAGCAATATACAGTAAACTGCTCACCACCCAATGACCAAGGTTCAGACAGGTCCCAGGTAACGATCCCAGAGCAAGAAGAGTCCCGAAACTGCAGTCCTGGAAAAGAGATAAAAGCTTGAGTGTCTGAGAGAACAAGACAACCCTGAGAGAGGGGTGACCCACAGGGAGACAACCCGGACCAAGAGGGCTCGTTTCTGGACAGATCCTCATCTATATACTGGGCACGACGTGCATGAGATGGAATAGACTATTGGCCAATTTGGGTCTCAATCCCAAATCTAAGGTCAAATTCTAGGCTAGTCAATAGGACTGTGCTCCCTCCCAGCTTCTCCTGCCCCTGCAGACACTGGCACGGAAGAGAAACTGAAAAGTTCTTGTCTGTCCTGGCAGCAACTTTAAACATCAATATGTTATCAGCCTTCTTCTCAGCACAAATCCAAAACACAGCCTCTTACTAGCTGCCAAGAAGAAAGTTGACTCTGTCTCAGCTGAAACCAGGACAAATGATAATGTATTTCATAGTCCTCTACCACCTGAAATTCTCAGCTCTGTATCATCGGTGAAAAGATGAAAATGCCTCCAGCTAATACTGCAGTCACCATACTGTTGAATTATGAATTTTGTTTTCAAACACAGAAACTGCTACCTTTGCTTAGGTGAGTAATATTGACAAAAAACTACATAAGGATTCCATTTTCACTCAGGTTCACTAATAAAAGTACAATAATGCAAAGGAATAAATGAGGGAGTCCAAAGGGAGAACCGTGGGTCAGGAATGGGCACTACCAAGAGATTTCAAATCACTTACTGGTAATTTATAAAACAGCACACCTCTGAGAATGTCTGGAAAGTCCTTGTCAGATTCTTCAATTGTCAGTGTAATTGGAGTGTAAATGTGGGGAATAATATTATGCATAAAGACTTCTAAATCAGCAATGCAGTCTAGAGAGAGAGCAACTACACCTTCAAATTTTAGTTCAAAAACGTTGCTGTCACTGCTTAGTCACATGAAGCTATTCTTGAAATATCTATAAGAAGCTACGAACTAAGTTCCCAAAAATAATCTGAAAAGATATATCTTGATTTTTTAAATGGTGTAAACAAGCAAGCAAAATTAAACTGTTCCTCAGTTACAGTATATTCCACAGGTCATTGTGCAGGAATTCCACTGAAATACATTTGCTTCTTACACTGATGGGAGCCTTTAGATAAACTAAAACCACAGCCCATAATTGGAATTATGGAGTATGGCCACTTCTGGTTTTTTATGCAATGTGTATCTAAGTTGAATTACATAAATAAGAGATTGAGTTCTCAGTCTTATACCTCCTGTGAAAATTTCCTCCTTATTGACCAGAACGAAAAGATGCTGATTCTCTCTCTCTTTTTTTTTTTTTTTCTCTGTCTTAATTCAAGGAACTTGCTTTCTTTCAGCAGAGCAGCATAGCTTTTAGAAAAGGGTGCTTTTTAATCCCTTCCTGCTTTCCTCATCTCCATCCTTGTCTACAGCTTTAGGATTGCAGCATACTTCTGGGAAGCAGAAGGCGTGGGTTCAAAACTTGTCAGACTGAAGAGAGAACAAAATAAATTCTTCTATCTCCTGGAGAAGTGCACTAACCGCTATGCTATTATGAAAATAAGATGATGGTAGTAGCAGCATTTGAAAACAGAAGCAAATACAGTATTGTGTGAAGTGACTGATCTTGTTACTATATGTTAAAGATTCTCTGAAAAATACTACAAGGTCAAGCCCCTGAGGGAACTTGCACACGAAAGTGCTAGTTTCTGAATTCCAGTCAGCTACAGGCATTTATGTGACAACACATATCTCAGCAATCTCAAGTTTGAGGGACCTATGGGCATACTAAGGACAAAAAGATTTGGGTACTTGAACAGTGCTTAAAATTAAAATTAAAAAAATAGATAAAATGAGTTGCTATGCAATGTAGATATCACTAAACTTATGTGGATGTTGAGTTTTCAAAATCACAGCTTTTGACATAGAATACTGTATTCCAGCCAGCTAAGTCAGGGTCTATATACATAGGAGGAGAGGTGGGGTTAAATCTGTGCTATTGTTTTATTCTGGAAAGAGATTTAAATTGCTTCCAAAAGTATTTCCTGAAGTTAGTTAAACTCTCACATTTCATGACCCAGCTTGCAACTTGACAGAACAGACCATTGCTGTATATTTTATTAATTTGATTAAAGTGGCTAATCAAGCAAATATTCATCTAAACAAGCACATTAGTACTATTAATTAAACTAATCATAGACAGAACATTTTTAATTGAGGTCACAGTAAAGACTGAGCCAATAAATTACTATTTTCAAATATCTAAATCTTCAAATAGAACGGGTAATCACTGAGTTATGTGTTTGACATGAGATGAGGTTCTTTTATATTAATCTGGCTATAGGAAGTAGAATTCAGAGTCTTTAAAACTGGGGAACAAGCAAGTCAAGTCACTGCAGTTAAAATTTCCTATTAGAGAAAAAACAAAGAAACATGTTCTTCATTTAAGTGTGTGTTCTGAGCTAAGCTACTTGACAAAGGCTTTAGATTCTTAATCAAAAAAATTGGCTACTTTTTCTAGCCATGCTAGTTGTAATTAAAAATATTATTTCCTTCTTAAAAAATATTTTAAGTAATACCATTTTTTAACTCCTACGACTATTGATTTATTTATTGTCAGATGCATTTATTTTAGAAAACTACAGATGGTATATTTCTCCTACATAACTCTACTTGTGCATAGCTACACAAAAAAGAAAACCTGATTAATGTAAAGTTTAAGCTTCTTCTGCTTTGTTTCTATAAAGGACTTGAAATCAGGTCATTGATGTTGAAAACTGTGGATGGAAGTTTGATTGGAACTTCTAGAAAAGGCCTTCAGTAGCAGCTGGATTATTGATACCAACAAGACAAGTCTTTTATCTGTTTCTCCTCTGGATGTCATGCCAAAAGAGGGAAGAGGTACACAGCCATTGTCATGGGGAGCCTGGGTGGGGACATTACCAGAAGAGAATCACACTACGCAGCAACGAGTCATCTCAAGTTTATTGACTTGGCAGGACAGGGAATAACAGTAGCAGGGGAACAGCCATTCCTGTTCCCTAATGCGCAAGAACACATGCAAACCAGAGCTCCAGCTCCTGTGGGACAGGTCAGCCCAGCACAACTCAGCTCAGGGGAGCAGGACACTCTGCCCTGCCAATGTGTGAGGTCTGCGGCTGACAGTTCAGTTCCTGGATGCAGACATTCATCTTCAGGCTCACAGATGTCTTTGAATTCTGCCTGCCTCTTTTGAGCTATTTTTTCGTTCTTTTTAGCTATCTACTGGTGTCTGTGGTAGATGGTCAGCATAAGCTACAGATGGCTTTGTAGTTCTGCATCCCCAGGCCAACCTGAAGTTGCCATGGTGGTTTTTATCACCCTCTGGCTTCCACCAAAAATGTCACAAGAAAGAAAATGCTACCTTTGTTATTCATCTCCTTTGAGATTAATCTGGTTATTTTGAGCTCGGCAGCTGCAGTCCTTCATCTGGGTAGCAGCCCCTAATAGGCTGCACCCAGGAGCGCTGCTGTTCGGAGAGAGCCCTTCTTCTGTTATTCCAAGGAGAAATCTAGGTTTAACCTTTCTGGATTTAGAAGGACCAGGATGCAGCCTGTTTTTTGAGAGATAGTTTGATTTAATATAATGTACATGTGATCTGGAGAAACAGTATAATATATAGCAAAATGATGACTCCTTTTACCAGCAGTCCCCAAAGCCAGATGGCAGACAGTCCCTGAATGAACAGGGGTTGCATATTTCTTTTCATCTAGTCTTCCCCTTGCTATGTGTCAGGACAATGCAACATCATAGCTTATCCCCTCTACTTCACAAGACGACTAATTATTCAGCATTTGATAGCACCTACTCCGACAGAAAAAAAACAACGCGTATTCCATTTCTCCATTTTACATATGTATTATTTTTTCTTCAATCACTTTCAAATTCAGACTCAGCAAATGCAGAAGACATTTATGTCAATAGAGTAGAGGTTTGGGCCTATACTTTTCATGCTTGGTCAGAGTTGGGAAACTGTTTCAAAGAAATTCAAAAAATCCTGTTAAAATGCTGAAATAAAATTATTCTGAAGTATTTAAATTTAAACATCAGAAAAGATATTGTGTCTATTTCCTACCTTTGTCTTAGAATTTCCCTTTAATAATTTTTAAGAAGTTATTAAATATTTCCCAAATCAATTAATTAAGATATTTATATTAAATTGAATTAATTGCTAGGAATATTTTGATGGTTTCTTACCTTATAACTCATTAAACCATCAAAGGACATTAGTATCTTGGTGTACTAAGCATTTACCTAGTCAAAGAACACTGAAACAAAAGTCCTGCATTTAAATTTACCACTTCTCAACTAAAGGATAGGCTTCTTTAACCTTTTGAAGAACCAAATAATTTTTCTTTGGGAAGCAGAAATATTTTTTTTTCATGACAAGTACCTCGTGGAAATTATTTTACAGAATAGATGTTTTTGCTGTCAAAGAATGAAGAATTTCAAGTGTTCATAAAAGAAATCAGTTCTAGGTGGCTGTCTCTACATTTCATTGTAAAAAATAAGAAAGTTGTTTTTTTTTTCTTACTTCTGTTACTCCATTGTGGACAGAAGCATCTATCCTCATTTTGAGAAGACAATTTACAGTTGCTGTTTCATCAGCTGATTCCTACACTTAGTGTATACTTATAGCTTACATCTAAAAGCTCTCAGCAAATACCTAAAATTACATTAAAAAGTCAGCATAAAATATGCAAATGTATATAAATTCTAAAATGCATTACAGAGATTCTCTTATAATTTAGGGAATCTCTAGAAATAAAGTACGTGAACACTCTTTGAATTTTAAGTCTTAATATGTCTCTAGTTCATACCCAAACTCTGCTTAGACAATATAATTTGTTTGAATTGTCTACTAAATTTCATTTTTTTAATCTCCACATGGCACTGTGGAGGGGTAAAGTGACAATTGTAAAATTTAGTGAGACAATTTTCAATAATAAGAAATTTTATCCTTTTATGCAAAACATCATCTAAATGTAGTTTATCCTCAAGAAGTTTGGTTAAAAACAGTCCACTAATAGCGGCTGTATGGCTTTGTAGTAATAGTAGTAATGACAGTAGCTTGTCTTGTTTCTCAGTGTTCATTTGAATATGAGAATACAGTACAGCCCTTCAGAGGTCCTTCACATGTACAAAGAATAATTAAGAATACTAACAAATATGGTAATGAAGTGCATATATTTTTTGGTTTTAGAAATAAAAAGAAGGAATATTTCATTTTAGAGCCCTTGAAAAATATGTGTTTTCATTATCTTTAAAACATGGTAATAGATATCTGGGAAGGGTGAGAATTAACTACCAGTAAGAATTTGACTCAGTGATTCTGATCATCCATGCCTCCTGGGATAAAATACTTCTTTTTCATGGGAGAAGAACAGACAGAGAATCTGAAGGTGCCCATGAGATATTTCCGATGTCAAAAAAACACTGTTGTGACTTACTAGAGCCATTGAAAGCTGTTGCAAAATGGGACCGAACAAAGGAGGGTAAATATGTCTGCAGAAGAGCTCTCTTAGGAAGGGGAAACCTGACAAACACTGATGAACCTCATGCAATGTCCTTCTCTGTCTAATCTCTTCACTTGGAGAATTATGAATCTGCCACATGGAAGAAGTTTTAATCATCAAAGGCAATACAATTCTTTATGTTGAAAAATTTCCCCTGACATAAACACATAGTAGTAACTTATGTAATTCTGTATCTGTAATATAATGGATATTGCCATCCCTTGCCGTATATAATAAATATCAAGAGCAGGCCTTACATCTGCAGAACCTCAGACAGAATTCTGACCTCAGGTTGAAGTATCATGGCCTGCATATTTATGTGACCCAAAGGAACTCAGACTTCAGTGACATACTCTTATTTTTCTGTAGCCATTAAGTGATTTTTCTGTTTTCACTTGCCTACACAAAAAGTTTGTTGGTCCTTATACTCACAATTTAGTTTCAGAATAAGAAATGTAAAGTGTAAGCAATTTGCTCATCATGACCAACATGAAAAATGTTAATTGAGCTTTAACTTTGTTGCAAACTTTTGTCCCTTCCCTGTAATAAACACAAAGTAAAAATAAATATAAAGCCTGATTCTTGCCCTAACATGAACCTCATATTTTTAGTTCTCTGTCCAGGAACAGAAAAGAAGAGGGCAGTGGTCTTTTAAGCACAACTGTTTTGGTGATTTAAGAAACGTGAAAATGGGGTTGCAAGTGTCAGTAACCAGAGGGGTGTGTTCAAACCCAAAGCACTGAATTCTTGGAGTGTGCCTTAACCAACAAATTTCCAGTGAAGACGGGACGGCATTTGTTTCCCTACCTCTAACCAAAAATGTGCTATTGTGAAAAGAATGTAAGATCTAAAAGAGCAGAGAGTGAATAAGTGATTTAGTAATCTACAGAAGCTGCTGAGAGCACTGCTCGCTTCCTCATTCTTTTTCCATCATCCTAAAGCACACTTAAATACTCCCCTTACTCTCCTCTACCTGCTCCCAATTAAAAGAAAATGATGACTCTGATACAATGATGTAACTGTCAATGTCACAGTACTGTAGGATTTCGGCAGTTCTGATTTTTTTAGCAGCTTAGAAGCTCTGCAGAACAATTTTCAATTTGCATTTCATCACTACCTTAATGGAGGAACAGCAGTAAGCTTGTGAATTAAAGCTTGCTAGATTAGGGACTTTGTGCACAAGATTTCAAATCTCTGGTGAATGGCTTGCTGCAGATCTACAAATCATTCTGTCAAAGCAAATTGTGCTGTTAAAATACGCGTTTAAAACAATGCTCCCCAAATAGGTAATATGGAGGTAATTGAAAAACCTAAAGTGCATACAAATAATTGGAAAAAAGTGAACATTGAGGGAATAAAGAACTAAATGGAAAAAAAAAACCCAACGCACAAAACAGAAAACCAAGGAAAACGTAAATAAACTTCACCGTAGAAAGAATAAATATCATTTACTTTATCATCAACTGCAAATAAACCACATACTTTGGGGCTTAACTTCTCACCTATTCTGCACACTGTGCTATCTACCGAGATGAGATGGGGAATCATGGGGAAAAATAAAGAAAACTTCATGCCTTGTAGGTCTCCCACTGAAATGCAATGAGAAACATGTAAACTTCTGTAAATGCCCAGAAAGCATCCAGCTAGGAGCTCTTCATTTCATTAAATGGCTTCATTGGTTTCCACAGGAAGTTACAACCAAAAGAGAAAACAGAGGTCAATGACAAATGCTAAACTTACGACATTTTTTAAAATCAAGGAGTTAAATAAAAAAAATAAAAATAAAAAAAAACCCAAACCTTCAGCAGTGTAGGAACTCACGCCAAATGAGTTTGCAACTTTCATTAACCCTGCTATAGGCTATGTAATATCAGTATAGTAAAAAGACTTATCTGTTCAAGTATTCATCAAAATGAGCTGCATAAATTAATATGTGCACATACCTCTGGCACTCACCATAAATGCTCAGGAAGAATAAACTTCAATTAGTTTTCTCTCTTCCCCGCTTCCCCAGTATAAATCTATGTATTAATAAACAGGGGACATAACTGCTAAAATCAGCTTAAGAGATTTATAAGTTCATATTTTTAAGATTACAAAATGTATACAGAATAACCAGTTCAACTCGCTATGTAATTAAGAGCACAAGCCTTTAGTTTAGATAAGGATGATAATTAAGGGTTCTGTTGAGTAGATCTGTTTCAATTAAACACCTGGACCAACATGGATCCCTTCTTCATATGCATGAAAAAGAAAAGAGAAAACCTTAATAGAACAGCATGAGCAGTGGGTTTTTATGGATCCAATTCTAACTGAAAATAATAAAAGAAGACAAAACCAAAACCAAAACCACCTTTCTTAATTGAAAGGAAAATCACAGTTACCTATATATACCAGTATATTTATACTGAAATTCCCTTCTGTCCCACATGTACATTTGACAACTCGTTTAAAATTAAATACATTGAATTAATTTAATCTTTTGTGACCTTTTATCCTCAGAGTTCTTAATCAAATGTCTCAATTGATTAATAAGTCTCTATATGACCCTAAGTTATATTGCTCAAATCTTGTCCTTTTCCTCACTCTAAATACCAATTAATTATAGAGCAAAAAAGGAATATCACCAAATGCTGGCCCGTTCTCTAAGACAAGCCTCATCCCTTAAAACAAGTTTAATGGAATACAGACAACATAATTTCTGAAATTTTCATTACAGTCACTTCAGCAAAATTGTAGGATGACTTTTTCTAAAAGTAAAGCATCTGCATTGTTCTTCCTATCCTCAGGGCCACATATTTCATGGATCATATATTGCATAGTTTGGTCCTAAAGATTTAAAACCAAAGATTGGTTATTTTTTTTGGTGGGTTTTGTTGGTTTTGTGCATATTGCCAAAGTTAGCATGCTAACATTTCCTTTTGAAGAAAATTATATGACTAGAAGGTATAACAAGAAATCCAGTTTCTACATCTGGAAATACTTACAGCTTAGTCACTCTGTGGAAGTCTCAGTCCTCCATTATAGTTTAGGAATGATTCTCTTTTATGCATGTAGAAAATAATGTCCTAAAAGTTTTACAACTTCTTCCATCTGTTTACTTCACACTTATAAATAAGGTATAAAACATCAAAGAAACATGTCCTGTTTGCTTTTTCATATCAACCAGAGCTTCCTTTTTGTTAAAATCCCAGAACAAAACTTATATGAAATTATATTTACAGAACCTACATGTAAACCTGTGGATCTTGTAATGACCCAAATTTTTAACATCTTTAATTGATTACTTCCAGATGAAGCTATATACAGGAATATATTATGGACAACTATGTCATTGCCTTTTTTCTTCAATGCAGTAACTCCATCTGTTTCAACATTTTTCGTATACTGCACAAGAAGGCAGAGTATTTGAATAAGTGTTATAGGCCTTCATACCATTCAGATATGACAGTTAAGCATATTTTAGTCATGGAAATACAATTTTAGCTCACAGTTCTCTCTTTTTTCTCCCCTCTTTTTCCCCCCTCTTCTTTCCTTCTTACACGGACTATAACCATGATAATATTTGTTTATTTATTTGTTTGTTTATTCATGTAAATTCATATTCCCATTTAATGGAGAGGCAAAAAGTATTTTAAAGGTAGCATGAGGAAAAATTCAAACATGGAAAAAAATGAATGGAAAGTGAGGGGAAAAAGAAGTACTTCTATGAATATTTAGTTAATTAATTGATGCATTTCCAGATGAGAAAGGAAGCATAATGAATATTTATGGCTGGGCTATGTATTGAATTAATTTTTCTCTTTCCCAGAACAGCAAAAGTATTTGAACCGATCTTGGTAATATTTGCCAAGGGTTTTGGTCTTGTGTTTCAGGAGTTTTTTTAACCTGTTTTTCAGTGCAACGTACATTTAGTTTATCCTTTCAGATCATTCGTTCTTGATATTTTGCTGTAAACAAGGAAGAAAACTACTCTAAACCACTGTGAATGGACAAAGACCCAGTCAGAAAGAAATGAAGGAAAGTAAGTCTTTTATTCGAGTAATATACATTATTTCTCTTGATCATCCTACAGAGTGTTGGATCTCAAGACAGCAGCCTTATAAATGTTGTGTGGGTTTAGAT